>WYDI02018857.1:0-11073 GCA_009867235.2 Psittacus erithacus | reverse complement strand
GGACAGGTTGTGGGGGGAAAACAAGCAGGCTACATGCTTTGTCTAATTTACGACTAAGCTTAAACCACAACAATGGTCTCAAGTGAATAGCACTGAAATACTTGGTGTATAACAAGGCAATCACATGTACAAAGACAAGCAGCTTTGGAAAAAGGCAAAGCTGTCCTTATCGAGTTTTTTTGTCTTAGTTTGGATAATGAAAACCAGCCAAGTCTGCCCTGAAGCACTCATTTTTCGTATGTTCAGTAGGCTGCCAATATGGAAAAGCAGAGAAATCAGGGTGTCACTGTAAAGCAGGAAGCGCTCTGCCCCCTCCTCCTACTGGTACAAGGTTTCTTGATGATTGTGGAGGTGGGTAGGTCTGCTCCTGCAGGCAGTGACCTCAAAAGACCTTGCAGTCAGTAAAGCAGCACTGCCTGAAAACCTGAGATACAGCAGTAGGTTTTTACATCATTTCTTATGATTTCTGTTGAGGTTTCCAATTTTCAGAAGCAAACTCATCCTTCTAGGAACCTACTGATGTCAGAGGTGTTATAGCAAAAGTAATTTCAGTCTTGAGAGGCTAGGTAGTATTGGGCCTTAGTTATTTCAGGTACTAACAGCATTTATTAGTTCCCTAGCATGCAGCTGGTTTAGAGTCTTAGTCATAAAATATCTGTAACCAACTACCAGTCTTATCTGTAGTCTCTTAAAACAAGCAAAATTAGACACCCATAAAACCCCACAGATGTTATATGGTGTTTCCAAGCCACATTAGTTATGATAATCAGCAGCTGTGTAAGTGAAGTCTCTCCACATAAATGCAGAAGGCATCTTTCTTGGCAATTATTCATCAGATGGGCTCCGAAGTCAGCAGAGGCTCAAATGCGAATGATGAACTACACAGCAGCCTACTTGTGTGCCTCTAGCGTGGGGAAGGCCAGGCACAGCCCTGACTTTTAAACGGGGACACATAAACAGAGCCAAGATGCTGAAAGCCATCATTATAAAGCCTGAGACAAAGTGAAACAACAACAACAAACAGTTGGGTAACCTTTTTGAAGTGGATGTGCTCCTCTTTCACTGTTTTCTGAATCTCCTTAAATTTTGATTGGCTTTAGATGTGAAAGCAACTGGCGGACGGTCAAAATTTAAAATTGATGAAGTACAACTGGTCTGTTCATGGGACACTTTGAAAAGAAAATAATGATCTTTCAGACAAAAATGTTCTGAGGAAGCTAAGCCACCATGTCAACAGATAAGAAAGCAAACAGTGGTACTGAAGTGGCTGGAGCAAACAGTGTTTAAAAGAAGGTTTTGTCCCAGGGGAGTTGTGGAAAATTCAGAGGGCTCTGTACTTGGTGAGCTTTAGGATATTCTTTTATGCTTCGAGGACACACTGGCAGTATAGAAAGGGTTAGGGGTCATGTCTAATTTGTATTAATTACATTAGTTCAGAGGGGAGACCTGAAAAACTGCAGGCCATAGCATGAAGGAATGACATGCCCTGAATTGATCCCAAAAGTTTCAAATGTCAGCCCTAACACAGCACAGTCTAAAAAGATAACAGCAAACAAACAAACAGAACTCTACCAAACACTGTTGAGGTAGCTTTGACCTGAGGACAAATTCAAGAAGACATACGAAATATATGCAAACTAGCCTCAACTCAGCAAGATGCAGGGCAGTGCTGTATCAGTTGTGTCTGGCGCTTACTCTGCTCCCTGGATGATGGCTCAGCCAAGTACCTAATGCTCTCCTTAGATCCCAAGGGCAGCCTGAGGGATGTTAGAAGACTGATGAGGCTCACGACTTAGGCAGCTCTGGAGCATGGATTTCTGTATTGAATTTGATCTGCTTTTCCATCTGTGTGTCTGAGTAACATCATTGTTGACTCAAGATCAGAAAGAATTGTGAGAAACAGAAAAACTTAAAGTCTGTAACAGTGTTACTCAAACTGTGACCTACCTGATGATTTGGAAAACTCCTCCTGCCTTCAACAAGTGAAGCCAACAAGATTTGGTGATAAGTGAGACCAGCTTGAAAGAAGGTAGATTTAGATTGGATATAAGGATGAAATTCTTACCAATAAGGGTGGTAAGGCACTGGAACAGGTAGACCAGAGAAGTTGTGGATGCCCCATCAGTTGGACATGTTCAAAATCAGGTTGGATGGGGCTTTGAGCAGCCTGGTCTAGTGAGAGATGTCCCTGCCCATGACAGAAAGGGCAAATTATAGGCTATTTGATGGTCCTTTCCAACCCAAACCATTCTGTGATTTTGTGATTCTTTTCATGTTGGAGAATTAGCATTGTGGTATCTTATGGAGAAGGGTTTGGGACATACGGTTACATCTCTTTGGCAAATCTAGGCCTCTTTATCAGTACCTGTCAGATAATAAATGAGTATTCTCAAAGTCAAAATGGCAAGAATAGCTTCCTTTCCCTTCCCTGCCAAGAAATGCTGTTACAAGTACGTAAGCCTACCGCAGAAGAGTCAATGTTCCTTTTGATCAGCCAAGTGACAGCTCTCAGGGGCACCAACCAGTGTGTGGAGGCAAGGGCTGGCCTTTTTCTAAGCAGGAAAGTAGGCAGGGACGGGATTAAGTAAAGGACCTATTCTTATGGGTTTACCAGTTGTCTGCTGGAGTCATTTGAATGGGTTGGGGCAGTAAAGGAAGGGCAACAGGCAGCATGTGTATGTGTATGGAGCTGGGGAGGTGATGGAAAATCTGTAACTAATAGGCATCTTTTCATCTTTCTTACGGTTTTCTTTCCAGTGGTGCCCAGATAGGGGACAAATCTTCCCATAAACAGTAATCCTTTAGAAAGTGCTCAAGTACAGCTATTACTTAACTTCCTGATTAGTAGCAGTCACCACCTGCTACTTCTGCTCCTCATTGTCCAGCATAATGGCAGTGTTCATTTCTTTGGCTGTGAAAAGGTAACGGGAGGGGAGTCCCTCTTCTCTGTTTTGGCAAAAAGAGCAACAGTCCCTCCTTTTCTCCTGTAACTAATCCCAGACCATATTTTTCCAAGAAAATATAATTTGATTTCTGCTGACAAATATCTGGATAAGGCATATTATGAATACTAAAAGAAATACCCAAACCAACACAAGAGCAACCATTCTGATGTCTCTGAACTGAATTAAGGGTTTCTGCCACAGGGCGTTTTTATTGCCTGACCATGGCTTTGAGATCCCAGAAAGCACTAAGCAAAGGCAATATATTCAATATTTCTGACACCTCAAACATGCAAAGACTTTGCAAAGACTTCTGTTTTCTTCAAACCTTACTAGCTGAAGCTGCCAAGAGAGCTGCACATGTTGCCTTGAAAGACAGCTGTTAAAACAGTCTCCCTTGATCATAATTCTTCCATGTTTGTGGCTAGAGCAAGATAAAGTATTATAGGATTTTCCTAGCACAGACTGAAAATCATAAAAAGAATGAAACTTGCAAAACCTGAGAAGTGCATTTGTCCTGAGCGGGCATAACTTTTGAAATGTCAGTTAAAAGGAGACAACCCATGAATAGACTATGAGGATTTTCAGACTTTCTATTTCCCTAAAGTCCTCTTTTGTTTTACACTGAGAGTGGTGGTGTCTCTTCCTAGGGAAGCACGGGCAAGCAGTAGATTAGTCCTTATTTAGATGGTAAGTTCCAGCCTATTTGAATTGTATTAAGCATTCTCCTTACTTCTGTGGGATTTGTCATAAATCTTGAGTAAATATACTTAACGCAATCTCAAAGACTGAAGTTTTGATTTCTCAGAGGGCTCAAATCTTTAAGCCTTAAAACTTCTCTTGTTTAAGAGAGATAAAGCAAAAGAATCTACTTGTCAAAACAAACACAAGGGAAAAAATCCCTCAGTACAACCCTAGACATTATCTCAATGGGAAGTGGCACTCATTCGGGGCTTTTTGGTAGCATTCTTTGCCCAGGAGTGAAATCTATTATAGGAATTAGTACTGCTCCTTAAAATGGTAGCATCACTAAGAAGCAAATGAATCCTACTCTCTTTCCCTCTGTTTTCCTATCCATTCTCCTTCTTCTAAACAGTATTCAAAGGTTTCTTCAAAGGTCTTCATCCTATCTTTGTTGTCATGGTCTCTCACGGAGTTGAAACAACATTTTCAAAACTAATGCCTGCTCAAAATGCATTGTTGTTGGGATGCTGAGTCAGTTCTCTGCTGATCAGGGTGAAAGAAAAAGAATCTTTGAAAATCAGTTTTAACATTCAACTAACCTGAATGGGGAAAAGCAAGACATCTATGCGCTGCGAGACAGAAGCAAAACTTTTCAGGGTGAGATGCCTTGCATTTTGGGAAGAAAACCAAATTGTCTCGAGGTTTTTGAGTCAGCTATGCTGGTTTTCTTCTTTCTTTTTATTCAGACCAGACCTGAGGAAGACAATCACTTCTCAGAAGGAGAAGGAAAAAAAGAATCCTGTTGATTAACACACACCTCCCCCCCCACTAAATCCTGGCTGCAGGGGTGACAGAGATGCTTGGTATGCATTAGCAGTGACAAGCAGGGCTAGCTTTGGCACGGTTGAAATGAGTAGGGGGAAATAATGAAGAAGCACCATTATTTCTAAGGGAACTAACAAGATATTTTGCTTGTATTCAGCTTTTCTGTTTGCCTCACTTGTTTAACTACTTGCATGTTCTTTGAAACAAGGTCGATCTCTAGCACACATATTTGTACAGCACGTAGGAAAAGAAGCTGACTACCCTAATATGAACTTTAAAGCTTTACTATATAAATAAGAACACCTATTTGCTATGTAAATTAGAGCACCACACATTTCACATGTGCATTTCAAGACAAGACAGGATCTTTTCATCACAGGCTCGATTACATCAACTTTAAATTGTTTCTAGCTGCCTGGCTTCAATATTTTATATAGATCCTTTGAACATCTGTCCATAGTCCATGGCCTGATATGGCATACTAAATTCTATTCATTATTCCCAGGGGAGGAACTTGCATGAAAATTCTGCTGGTCTAATTATATGCCTCAGCTAGAGAAACTCTACTCATCTGTCTGCAGCAAATTTCACCTTTATGAAACTGATGATGACTTTGCCAGAGATTTTCTGGACATTGTAAGAACTGAAGGTTTTACAGCCTACATTTGTAACACGGGCCATAAACTGAATTGGGGGTGGGGGGAGGAGGGAATCATTACAGTGCTTTTGAAAACAACCCTTCATCTTCAGGGAAAAAAAAATCACAGTTTAATGGGCAAACATGTTTGCAGCAGCTTATTAGAAGTAAAATGCAGCCTCCTCTGCTACTCACATCTCCCTGTGTCAAGGAATTCAGGTTGTGAATGAGGAATAGCTTGACAAGTATCTGAAAGCACAGCAGAAGAGCATGTTGTGGGTCTCTCCCTCTGAGATAGATCGGGGACTGAATATAGGGTGACATGATACAGAAAGAAGAATAAAAAGGAGCAAGAGTTCTTCCTGTAACTTAAAAACCACATGAGTGGGAAAGTGCATTCATTAAATGGAAATGGTAAGGAGCTTCCCAGTTTTTCATCCTACTGGATGAAGACGGATACACTAAAACAGAGCTGGTGATCATGAGGTTTGATATTTCCAAACTATCCACAGTTTAGAGGGTTCAAACGTATTCCTAAAGAGACTGTATGCAGACTGTACATTGTGTATATACTCCTCCTGCTTCTTTTTTACCCTTTTCTCTGTGACCACCTTGCTTTTTCCCCCATGGCTTTAATTAGCATAACTCTCCCCTTTTCACCTCTAAATCCTTTCCCTCCTGGTCTTTGGAATTTCCTTTTTTTTTTCTGTACAGTTTGTCTTCCCTTGCTTGTAATTCATTAGTGTTCATTAAACTTTACTTTTCTATGTTCTCCTAAATTCCACCCTCCTAAAACTTTCTTATTCCCTTTTTATAGTTTGTTCTTCACTGTATGGTCTGGTTTAATACTTTTTATACACTGTTGCTGGGGCTTCCACAGCCTTTTTAAGGTTTCCTTCATTTATTTACATTCTCTGATCAGTCATATCAAGTCATCAATCCTACAGCCTGATCTACCATGCAATCTTCTTCCTGATCAATCTACTTCAGCATCTGAAATCCATTTCTCCAACTAACTTCTTTTTTGGATATCAGTGCTACACATCTGCATTGACCTTGGCACTTCCCACTGCTCAGATCCTTCCAAGTTCATTTATTTTCTGTCCAATAAGCACGTCTTCTAACAAGGAAATTCTCTGAGCTTCTCAGTATGTATTTCGTTATCTTCATCTTCTGCCTGAATGGGCTGCCCCTTTTTCACCCTCTTGACCAAAATGTCCCTTCTTTCTGTTCTCATCACTGCAGCATCAGGGATCCCAATGTGAAGAATGAAACAGAAAACATTCTCTGCTTGCAGGCATGGGCTTCCCTGGCCATGTTCCTTCCTCATAGTTTATGCACTTTCAATGGAAATCGTATTTTCCCTAGGGAGCCGTCAGCTGGGGACAGAGCAATGTCTCTCGCACTGACCGATGGACGTGCTGTAACCACAGACTTTCACTCCTGACAGGTTGCACCAGAAGAGTTCTCATCCTCATCCTTACAACATGGCTGGCTCTGTTCTCTTCCCCTCAGGATGATTCAGCAACTGCCATGGCACTACCTCCGGCAAGAAAACAAGTCAGAGTCTGACCCCAAATCACAGGCCTCATGGATGCCTCGTGAGTTAGCATGAGTGTCTGTCTGCTGGGGAAGGGCTAAGAGCTAGAACAGCAAGGGTATTTCAGGTCAGGCCTGAGGCGAATTAGCAGACAAGTTGTGAAGCTTACACAACATGTGGCCACATTATGTGTGGCTCCAGTCAGTGCTAATAGCCTGTCATTGAGCTCCATGTTTAAACAATTTGAGCAAACAGCAAACACAGAAGATGGGAGGAAGAAAAAAGGCCTTCGAGGAATAAGAAAGATCTGGCTACTTAGTACACTTGGCAAGCAAATATTGCAGTGGTAAGAACAGCAGAGTACCTATTAGGTAGTTAAGAGACGTGACCCAGTTCCTACCATGCAAAAGTAACATAATACGAAACCAAAAATATGTAAGTTGTCCAACTTTAAAATTCACTCAGCCAGCAATTTTTAGAGCCACATAGGAAACCGACTGTTGGTTTAGGCTCTGTCTGAGCATTTGAATTATCTGAGAGAAAAAAAATTATTTTTTCTGGTTTACAGCAAGGAAACCAAAGAAGGGGGGAAGAGGAAGAAAAACAAATTTCAGTAACAACAAAGAGTAAGATCCAAATGCATCCATATAAATAACACTGATACTAGTGTTGGGAAGTAAATACAAAAACATTTAAAAATGGAAGAACTCAGAAACCATATTGCATTGTTTAGTATGAAAATAACAGCCTTTCAAGGCTGCGCTATTAGAGAACGTATTTAATCCAGTACAGAATTGGCTATGAAACTGTCCACTCTACCATGGGAATGCTTAGCTCAGTATCTGGTAGGTTGCCAGCCATTTAAAATGTTTTTGTGTTGGTTTAATGATTGTTCCCATGAGCACTGATGGTAAGGTTGACATTAATTAAAATACTAAGTCATCATATCTTACACTGTGGAGAGAGAATGGGCTGGATCAAATTGTCTTCAAGGTTTCTTTGGCCTTCCACATTTTTCCCTTAGATGCATGACACATGCCAAGTATCCTCTTAGTGGAGATGTAACTATAAATCTCTGCAAATATAAAGTAATCTTTTTGGGTTTTCCACAAGTTTTCATTTAACTGATTAGAGGACACTCATTAAAATCAGCTAATCATGTAATGTGGCTGTGTTCTGAATGCTAAACAAAGTGAAAGAGGATTTTAAAACACTGTCTGCCTCTCTTGATTTATTTCTACTGTATATTCAATGGCACACAATTCAATAGAAATTCTGGGGCCTATCCTCAGTAACCTAAAAACTCATTATCTCATATAAAAACAGGCCCTTTCCATAGAGTGTGTTGGAAAAGGTATGAAAAAGCATATTAAAGAAGTCTTTGGACACACGCTCTTGAAACACAATGAAGGACTGCACTTAGACTTGTGGAATTAAATCCTAAAAAAGATCCACTGCTAAAAATTATCTTTACATAATTTGGATAGAATAGCCATCCTTGTGCATTTCTCTCATTTTTTGACTAAAGATCCAGATCTTCAAAGGCACACAAACAGGAAAAAGTCACATAATACCTGGAGTCCTTAAAAGGTCACGTAGAGAATTAGTAAAGGGGCTGAGCTTTTCTACTCTTCCCATCTATTCAGCAAGCCAGAGTTCCCATCCTACTGGCAGCAGCTTAATACTGCAGAGATTGAGGATGCAAGAAGGAAAGTTTATGCTACATATGTGATCATTAGCCTAAAAAAGACCTCTGGTTTGAACAGCATGAAGCAAGGTGAAGAAGCAAGCCAAGCCTATGTAAGTGCAACGGGACACTCACAGAAGGCAATATGCAACACAAAGCAGAATGCTGGTCCCAATGCAAATGGTAGAACAGCCTTTTCTATTTCAAAACATGCTTGCTCTTTTGGACCAGAACTGAGACAATACTGTGACTTTGGGTCACCTTCCCATGTCAGGGAAAAAATGAAACCTAAGCAAGGTGCCTGATGTCACTTACCATCCCAGCTTGTTCACTAGCATGTGGCACAGGCCTCACACTGCTTCCCTGCAGCACAGGGGCTGTATAACACAAGTATTTCATCTCTCAATAGCTGCAGTGCAAACCACCAAGGTGCTTTTGCAAGTCATCACTCAGCAAAGGCTCCTTTAACTTGTTTGTGGAAACAAAGCCAGGCCTTCCCCTGCCATCCCAATGTCAAGCATGGGGCAGGAGTTTAAATCACCACAGGCAGATTTCTGTGATGGCAAATCCTGGAAGATGGGAATAATCTTTGGCTTTTTGGTATGAATGTTTTCTGAATAACCCATTCAGATTTCATTTATGCTTCATCCCTGGCAGTGTTCAAAGCCATGATGGACATGGTCTTGAGCAACCTGGTCAAGTGGAAAGTATCCCTGCCCATGGCAGGAGGGTTGGAACTAAATGATCTAAGATCCTTTCCAACACAACCCATTCTATGACTCTATCTATAAAAAAAACCCAGCTGCCTGATCTTTGTCCTTCAGGAACTCATCCATGTAATGTGGAAGAGCAAGAGCAGCCAAAGGAAGCCCCTGTCCCCATACATGAGAGCAAGAGGCCTGATGCCATCCTTGGGGCTTGTCTCCAGTGGAGCCATCTATGAACACAAGGTTGAAAGAGGCATTGGGTGTTTGTAATTTTTTACCTTTTTTTTTTTTTTTTTTCAAATGCTGTTTTTTCGTATTTGTTTGTTGGGTGTTTTTTGTAAGGGGGGTTGGTTAGCTGTAAAGTAAAAGGCAGACTTGGAGGGACTGGGCAGTGCCCAGGCAGCAGGACACCATGAAGCACAGTGGACAAGGGCAGGCTCTCAGCACAACCTGGCCATGGCAGAGCATGGATAAAGCAGGTCAGGCTGTGTGTGCGAGCCTCAACAGAGAGCCATGGAGAGCTGGGGCACTGTGCAAGGGGCCCTTGCCTAGGGAAGGCAGGCGGCGCTGCCCACAGCAGCGCAGGCACATGGGTCACCGAGCAGTGTTTCGCCAGCTTTAAAGAGCTTTTCCTCCTGCTCCTGCCGAGCCTTTCGCTGGAAGGGGCTGCCTGGAGAACCGCGATAGCCCCGAGGGAGCCCCGGCGGCGGTCGGTCGGTGAGTCGGAGCGACGGGCGGCGCGGGGCAGCGGCAGGTGGGTGGTCCGTGGGACGGAGGCGCGGGCTGTGCCGCTGCCCCGCGCCGGGCCGGGCCGGGCCGGACCCGCTCCCGCAGCTGGGCCGGAGGCGGCCCGCAGGCCGCTCTCGGCGCAGTTCTTCATTTCTCACTTGAGTGCCCTTCTTTAGTTCCCTTTCAACTGCCCACTTTATATCGGCTTCATTACACCACCGCTCCATTTGTGATGTAAATCGGGAAACTCGGGGAAGTTTTTCTTTTGGCCTTGTCTACGGAAGAATACCGAGAGGTATTCAAAACGTATTAACACAAATCAATGGCACCAATAAAAGCAAAATCTCCTTAGCAACATAATCTTGATTGCAAAGGGAGAACTGAGAGCATTTAGCAGAACAGTGGCCCACATGGAATACGCATTTGTCTAGAAGAATGCGGCACAAAGCCTAAAAGAGAGATGCTGAAAAAATCCAAAATTAACTCACACTGAACAGTTACTCTTTTTTTCAAAAGTACACAATTGGCTACATTAAATCTATGGTGCGCTTTTCTGCTCAGCAACATTGTATCATACCGCTTTGCAAGCCCAAATTACAACACCGGGAATGCTTCGAGGCAGCAGCAGCGCCCCTCCCCACACACACTCCTAAGACATGTGCATACAGAACACACACGTATATATTATAGAATCATTGAATTCTACATGGAATATAGACACACAGCAGAGAGGCTGTTCAGATTTTCATATTACAGTAACCAAAGAGCTGTAAAATGTCCCGTGCAAAGAAAAGCAGCCGTCCGGCAAGAATCCAGATGGGCCTCAGCACATCACTGCACACAGGATTAGTTTCTGTTCGCAAAGTTTAGGTTAACCAGCATTTCACATCTGATCCCCCTCAAAATGTGTGAATTGCATAGCTGGGAATGACTCCTTTTGAATAAATGGTGTCCACCTTAACTGGACAGAAAGCGTAGCTTGTTTAAGAGCACTAGCATATAAAAAAAACACACCAACAGCTTCAACATTACTATTCAACCATAACAGTAATACATACAATAAATCCTACTACCATCAGGGCTTGAAAAGTTTAAAGAACTCCAAACACAGACTTAATGAAAGTCAGTTTGAAACACTTAAGGCAGGCAATACCTCTAAATTTTAACTCTAGTCCTAGAGCCACCTAAATTACACCAAACCAACCCCCCCTTTCTCCTCCCTCTCCCCATTCGGACTAAAAGTACCAACGGGAAATTAGAAAAGAGCATTGTACAGTAAGGCAAAGTTTCTGGGCTTTTCCTTTCTTTTTCTCTCCCCTCTT
>WYDI02018856.1:0-21880 GCA_009867235.2 Psittacus erithacus | reverse complement strand
ATAAAAAGGACATGGAACTGTTGGAACAAGTCCAGAGGAGGGCCACGAGGATGATCAGGGGACTGGAGCACCTCCCACATAAGGACAGGCTGAGAATGTTGGGGCTGCTCAGCCTGCAGAAGAGAAGGCTGTGTGGTGACCCCATAGCAGCCTTCCAGTATCTGAAGGAGGGCTATAGAGATGCTGGGGAGGGACTATTAATTAGGGACTGTAGTGACAGGAGGAGGGGTAAGAGGTTAAAATTTAAGCAGGGGAAGTTCAGATTGGCTATAAGGAAGAAGTTTTTTACTGTAAGGGTGGTGAGGCACTGGAATGCGCTTCCCGGGAAGTTGTGAATGCTCCATCCCTGGCAGTGTTCAAGGCCAGGCTGGACAGAGCCTTAGGTGGCATGGTTTAGTGTGAGGTGTCCCTGCCCATGGCAGGGGGAGTTGGAACTGGATGATCTTAAGGTCTTTTCCAACCCTAACTATTCTATGATTCTATTATTATTCTATTGTACATGAGATGATATATTTTCCATTCCCTGATATTTCATTTCATAACAAAATTATTGCAATAACATAATATGGCATAAAATTAATCCACACTAAGAACAAAGCCTACAATTAAAATGCTAAATGACACAACTTGAATCCTTTCTTTTGACAATTACTGGAGAAAGAGTAAGGATTTAATCTTATAGCACGTGAAATCATAATTTTATAGTTATCAATTGCCACAGTATAGCAAATATATTTTAAATCTACAGCAAGATACAGGTGCCAAAGTGTTGCCTGACCTCCATCCCTGAAAAGTAACTCCTGTTTAGTTTCATCTAACTCTAAAAACATGTGAAATCCCAAGCAGCAAAGTTTTTGATCAAGGAAAAGAGAGCAAAAAAATAGAGCCAGAATTTTATAGCCTCACAGTTTGTAAAATTGCCCATGACAGTCAAGATCAGGGTGACAGTCCTTGCCCAGTACCTAAGCAAATATTCACTCTAAAAACTGCTTTAAAAACTGAAAATATTTTCTTAGAACAAAAACTAAGCTCCCATTTCCAGTCTCAGAGATGGTAGTCACAGGACAGGGGAAGTCTGGTCATTTTCTCTGGTTTGGTTTGATTCGTAATTTACTTTATGTTGTGCAATATAGAAAAAGCCTTGGAAAAAAGAGTTTGAGGAATACCTTTCCTGCTATCTCAATCATGGTGTGATTGTTGAGGTACTTCCAGGATCTGCCAGATAGTCTTTTATGCAGAGGAGAAACAAATTCCATTTTTTACCTTTCAGCAGTGACTATTTTAACCACTACAATTTCAGATGAAAATAAAAGGAAAGGCCAGATTTTAAATGAAACAATATTCTCTTCCTTTAGTCCCCATTCTTTTATTTCTGGGTAGTTTCTTTTTGTCAGAAAATGCTTAGGTATGTAATTCAGGAGTCTTCACATCAATGAAGACAAGAACATCAATCCAGCAGAGACATGGAGTTTAAAATACATTTTCTAATTTCCTAATGGATACCATTAGTTACCTGTCTTTAACTTGCAATCGCAAGGCTTGTGAGACATTTTGTGACTCCCTAACTTTAACTTAGCTTGGTATATCTTTTAAGTTATATCTGAGTATGGAACTTCTTACTGGCATTTTTTTTCCGTAATTTTGCAGTGTAAGTTAATCCTTTATGCCTACCTACTTATTCCTTCCATTGTCCAGACCTGTTATTATTTTTATTCATGCAAATATATAGTCTTTCATGATGGTGATATGAATTTGCATATTTTGTAAGCTTGTAATTTCACTTCTATTCTCCTTTGCTAAATGGAGTTACTGATATTGTGATGAATTGAGTTATCGGACTGTGTCTCTTTCAGTTCTTTGCCATTAATTACACTCCATTCGTTAATATGACAAATTGCTAAGTTTTCAGTTTTGTTATTCTCTTCTTCAGTATTCTGGAAAATCAGTTTAGTCTTAGTGAAAATTAGAGCCTAGTAGCAGATAAAAAGCAAGCAGTTGAAAGTCAAATGACAGGTTGGGTCAGGCCCCCTCCTCATCTGACCTGTACTCACAGTAACTCCGAATTACAAATCAAACTGCTTTTAACCACTATAACGGCTTATTTTCAATGCCCACTGTCACAAGTAGACCAGGATTACCAAAGTGATCCTTAGTACCCCTAAAATTCCATTTTACATGCTAACTGCTATCACTTTGGGGCTTTTAGCAGCTTTTCACCTGTTTCAACAGTTCTCTTCTGTCAGTCATTTGAGAAAGTGGGTATGTTTGAATGAAAATAATATGCAATTGTAATTTATTTCAGATCACTTTATTGGACTAAAATTTGGGAAAGAAGAGCATGTACTTCAATCTATAATAAAGGATGCACAGTCTTGCCCAGCACATATGTTACTTCAACAATAACTGCACCTAAAAAACATCACCTTTCATAGCCACACCTGCTATTACAGACTTGGAAATCAGGATATACTTTGGAAGTTGTCATGGCACACATATTTCCATCAAAACTTTTGGCAGTATTTTTTTCCAGTAGGGGATTTAATCAAAGGAGGAAAAGGTTATGAACATCTTAACACAGAAAACGGGTGTAAATATAAGAAAAGACCATTATGTCAATACTGGGAGGCATTTGACTAAGGACTTTCAATATTTCTGGGAATCTTTCACTTCTGCCTTTTCTGGCCTTACAGTATCCTCTCAAGCTGTCTTCATGGTATTTTGCTGAGTTTCATATCACTCTTTTTTTTGTTCATTCCTTTAAAAAAGAAATTAGTTATGAATCCTAAAATGGTCACCTATTTACTTTGGAACAAAAGTATAATACATATGCATAAATCTAAATATTAACAAAAAAAAATTATCAAATGGCTAGAGAAGTGTGGAGGATATGATCTCAAATAAACCAGTCACATTTTAGAGTTGAAAATGCTGTTCCTCTTACCTTTGCTGCTGTGGAAGAAAAAGTTGATGATTCTCTGGAGATTCTGTGATAGCTCAAGACACGTCAATGGCTCATCTGTAAATATCTATTCCCCTGAAGCTAGCAAGGAAAACTCCACAGAATGTGCTTGATAATATAAATCTCAGCATGAAGCAATATACATCTTGTAATTGCCACTTTAAGGGTGAAAGCCAGATAGCCTGGCAGGTGTGAATCGGCATATCTCTGCTGAAAGCACAGAACTACTGTGTTACATCAGTCTGAGAGCCTGGACCTATTTCTTGAGCTGTTTTTGTCATGCCCCTAAAATCAATTCCTTGAAGGCTGAGGTGGTGAAGAAAGGAAATAACTTTCCACTACTAGGATATTGGCTACCACATAGGCTCTTGTTCATCCTAAGATATTTGGTGTTTACTCTGTCTGAAGTTCTAAAATGTAATAAATCTACATAATGTGAACAATGGGGGTGAGGAGAGAGGAAAAACAAAAATAATACATGACTTCTTGAAATAAAAGTTCAATAAATTTTCTTCTTCGGTTTAGACTATTTAAAATAAGATAAAATCTAGGAAGCCAATGTTTACTTCTCACTTCTAGCTTTCACAGTAGGTTCGAATTTGACTCATGGGATTCCACACCTAGGAATATTTAAATGCTAGAAATTGGTGAATGACTAGACTTTTCTGAATAGTCAGTTATCTTTTTGTTATGTTATCTTATGGATATGTGTTTATAGATAGCCTTTTTGTATTTAATAGCATAAATGACCTCATATTTTCCATCATCTGAAAAATTACAGCAACCGGTTTCATTTTCCATGTTTCCTGCCAAACTCTTGTTCAATCTTTCATGCAGATGTCCTTTCTCTTCACTGTCAGTGGTCTGAAGCAGAATGCCAGTTTACTACACCTCACATGCTCTGATAGCAGTCAATTAATTCAATTACAGTACTTCAGGATAAGACTTTAGTGTCATAGTGCCTTACATGAGGCATGTTCAGTTGGAAGATCTCCAACCCAGGTTTAGGGAGTTTATTTTGAAAATGACCAGTTTTCAAGTGGAGAAAAAGTAATTTTTTGTTGAGAACTGTTGATGTTAAGAACAGATTACTTTGAGAGACAGTCAGAGCAAAGGAACTGGAAAAAAGGATGTAAACTATACAGGAGATTTTCAGCCTCATATTTGCTTATATCCTTGCAATCTTTTTGAGAAAGTCAATAACTCCAGCCTTAACCAGAAACCTGAAGTAGGTACATCTGCTTTAAGGGGTCTACCTGGCACAATGCAGAAATCCTGGTCTAAGTTAGGTAAGTTAGTTTGCTTCTGTACTGTCTGTAAGTGACAAGGTGTTGGCAGTGGGAGGGCTGCAGGAGTGACCTCTGTGAGAAGACGCCAGGGGCTGCAGTGTGCCGGGAAAAGCTGATTCTAGGCAGCTCCAGCAGATCCACTGCAGGACACAGCTGAAACCATCAGCCAAGCTGGTGTGCCTCAGTGAAGACATATTTAAGAACAGGCAGAAAATGACAGATGAGTGGAGGAGGAGGAAAAAGTAGTGAGGGAACACCAAGGTCGGAAGAGGAGAAGGAGGAGGAGGAGGCAGTGGCACTCTGAGTGCTGTGCTACATGCTGTGGATGACCCCATGCTGGAGGAGCTTGGTATTTCTAAAAGTGCAGCCCATGGACATCCCACACTGGAGCAGGAAAAAAGTGTGAGGTGGAAGTATCTGATGACAGAAATCATAGCCTCCTCCACCCTCCACCCCCCCTGTGCCACTTGGAGCAGGGGGGTAGAGGAGTCAGGAGTAAAGGTGTAAAGTTGGGCATAAAAAAGTTGAGAAGAAAGGTGCTGTTTTAATGTTGTATTTTTGGTATCCAAATATTTTTTAATTATCACAAAATAAAACTAAATTTCTCCAAAATTAGTCTATTTTGCCCATGAGGGTAATTTGCAAGCAATCTCCCTGTCTTTTTCTCTTCCAGTGAGTGTTTTCTTACTATTTCCTCCCATTATCCCACCAAAGAGAGGCAGTGAGTGAGCAAGTGAATGGGGACTAGGCTCTTAGCCAAGGTGAACCCACCAAGGGTTCTTAGAAACAGATTAATTGTGTCTATATGAGACTGTCAGGGCTGAAGTATATGTTCATCTGTGCTGGGTTTTATGCTCCTATACAAATTTTGCTTCTGTTATCTATTACAGAAGTTTTTGGGATATGCCTCCAAGGCATGGCCATATGCATAACTTAAGTTTCAGTTTCCTCACAGGTATCTTTGAGTTGTGTGATCTTAATCTTCATAAAATCCTTTAAGATTTACACATGAAAACCAGTATATCTGAGCTGAGTTATTGAAATTTTTGCTGTATAAGCATAGATCATAATAGATGACCTCAAAAACTGACATGATGTTTAGGAATTTAATGGGGTATATTTTCTTCTTGATAGGCGCATATATTTCCCATTAATGCTAATGGGAGTTATATGTGTACAGCAAGAGACCATACTACTTTGCATGTAAATTCCACATTTTATTTTACAGAGGATATGTAATCCTATTATCACCAGGATCTTAGTGCTGGCACGAAAATTTGTCCCAGCTTGGCTGGTTATAATCAAACATTAAAATTATCTAGCCGAGCCTAATTGTATTTTACCATCCTGCCACTTTGGTAATGAAAGTACTTTAATACAAAGCATTTTCTGTGTCATGTGGATGAATAAATAGCCTTTTTCTTGAATTTGAGCTGTTTTTAAGCTCAAGCAAATAAACTTATTTCCATTTCCATCAGAGTTGTGAGTACCGTTAAAAGGTTTACATGATTCAGATTTGAAACATTCTTCAGGAAGAGAGACTGGTAAAAGATTATATCCTTGACTTTGGAAGATGTCTTCTAAAGCTGATGGAAAACGACAACTTTTATGAATCCTGTATTTGATCTAGAATTTTTTGTGGGGTTTTTGAATTCCAAGAACACGGTATACAAGTCTGTCCCTGTAAATTTTTTATAGCATAAAGTCTTGTGCAAAGTCTTGTGACACAACTTAGGGTAACATTGACCGTGGCTCACAAGTTGCATTGAAATTAGTGATCTGTTACATTTTGTATCTTTTCATGATTTTCTTCTTATTTGGATAAGATTTCTTCTTTTTCTCTTTACAAACCTGCCCAGTCATACCAGAAGCAGCGCTTTTTTTTTTTCTTTTGTGCACATTCAAAAAGCGATCACCACATTCAGGAGAATTCAAATTCAGGACTCAGGCTGATTCAGGTATCATTTATATTTTCATTAAAAAAAAAGATAATTGGTGGAAGCACTTGGAAACAGAAAAATCTTTTTGTTGAAGTTCTGGAATAGAAAAAATTCTCAAAAGGAAAAATATTTTTTTCAAAATTTCACACAGATAAAACTGGAAAATATAACGTGAATATGGGCTTTTAACCTACTGTCAGGAAACTCAGGATATCAAATTCATGGCAAGGATCTAGCTGGAGATTTCTGGCATAAGCCAGGACTTTCCCTGCTGTCAGGGAAAATGTCCATTTTCACAGCAGAAAGCCTCCAAGAGATGTTTAAATCAAAGCAAACGAGGATTTTGCAATAAGACTTTGATTTTTTAGTAAATTCCATCCAACTGCCACCCAAATAGAAATCATGCTGTGGTAAAAAAAGGGTTAAAAATGGTAAGCTATGTCTACTGCAGGCAAGTCTCAGATGTTTTATTTCCTAATCAAGCCAGAGGCATTCTGAATCTAAGATAGGAGACTACAGTAATTTGGACAATACCTGGAGAAGATTCAAGATCCTTGCTACTGTATAGAAGTAAGAACTGATGTTTCAGTTTTCATTTGTAGGTGGAAAAATCCATGAAAGTTAATTTAAAATCACTAAAAGTGTTTGGTATTTCATTCGCAAATCAGTAACCTGAAGCCAAAGGGAGATTTACCATTGACAGCTTAGGAGCAGGGTAGGTTTTCTAATTTGACACAGGTAGGCACTTTTTTATGATCTTGATTTCCAGTTATTTCTTCTGCAGTCTGACCTTTCCTCTTGCAGGTCCCTTATTCTGCCTTCTTCCTTTCTGCTTTATACTGATTTTGCTTCTGAGTGCTGGGTCAGATGCTCGGAAATCAATGTGTCTGGGATTATTCCTGCATAGTAGCTACTTTAGTTTTAGTATCAGAGTAAAATTACAATTCCCTTTGAAAAGCTTAAACGCTTACTGTTCTTTAAAAATGTTTGAGTGCTTGTAAATCTTGATACATAGAGTACTGCTATACATGTTTCTAATAATACTAGTAAGATTTTAAAAAAATGAGCAAGATTTTCTTAATATTTAACTTAGATATTTTTTAATGTTTTTTTTTTTTATTCCAAATTTTGAAAATGGCATATATAAAATTCACCAGAGAATTATTGGTCCTTAGAAGCTACAATAGGGTTTTGGTTAAAGAATCACCATTGCTGTTCCCCTGAAAGCACCTGATTTAAAAAAAAAAAAAGCCTGCACATCTTTTATGCTGAAGTATAAGGGTAATAATAACTAATAGAAATAGTAGTAAGTAATAAGGCTGACTGGTATGAAAAGCTGCAGTAAGTCAGATTCTAAGCCCTCTCTTCTGAAAAAGACATAAAACCAAAAAAAGGAGTGACAGCCTTTCTGTAGAAATGCTAAACTGTAAAATTTTGTAGTGTGCATTCAATATTAAAAAATAATAATTCCATTAGCTTTTAAAATAAGAAGTGTAGAAATTGTAATCTGCGTTAAATTATATAAGCTTTCAAAAGCATTCCTATAGGCTTCTGTGCAAAGGTCAGGCACATGCAAACATGCAAACATACACAAACCTCATGCCTCATGCAGCAAAATGTATAGGCACATATTGCAATACTCTTGAATCTAGTTTGCATAAAGTACCACAACTTTCCTCTCTAGAAAATCCTTTAGAATCTTCATTTTAATTCATGGTCCCAGTATAGACAAAAAAAGGTATTGAACTAATTTTCAAAGGATTCCTGTGAGCTGGATCTTTTGTCTTCTCTCAGAAGCCTACTACACACTAAATTTCATGAAATTTGTCATGTGCTATTTGGATAGAGACTAGGCTGTCTAACACTGACTAGTGAGGCCTGGTGGGAGTTAGCCAGCAGCAGTACTAGGAACATGTTCTCAATTAACTAAATTCACTGAGGTTTTAAGCAACAGGCATAAAGTCTGGCTATTAGAAAAATGGTGTCAAAAAGATTCTCATGGAAAGAGACACAGAATGTCCCACAGAGCCCAGTAAACTTAAGGATTTCAGAGGAAAAAGATAAATATAAGAAATGTCAAACATTTCACTACACAAAACCATTATTTTGGTTTTAACAGAAGACAATATTGATCCATAATACTATCAACTTCAGAACGATTCTTATTTTGTGTGTGTGTTTAAGAGTAAGTCTGGAAAATTTTGGTCATTCCACTGACTCTGATTTACACAATGGCTATCAGTGCTTCCTGGGTTTTGCTACATTCCTGAATTTGGACATAAGAGCCTGTGACATACAGTCATAGAATAGTTTGGGTTGGAAGGGACCTTAAAGACCATTTAGTTCCTGCCCCCTGCCATGGACAGAGACACCTTACTGTAGACCAGGTTGCTCAAAGCCCATCCAACCTGGCCTTGAACACTGCCAGGGATGGGGCAGCCACAACATGCTTCAACTGTCCTGATTTCTGCGGAAATGAAATTAAGGTGCTTTAGGCCAGACCTACTTGCTAGGCAGCTGGGATACCTGGACTTAGGAATGCTTTTGGACATTTTCGGTGACTAGACTTACACTGACTTAGGATTTGTCACATTTTAAATTGTGTTCAACAAGTTCGCAATTTCAGCCCTTTCTTTTTTTTCTTTTTTAACCACATCAGGTGTGGCAATGATGGATTTGTGAAAGTTGCCAAGGATCCACTAAGCTGTAATTCGTGCTGGGAAGATGACTAGAGAGTTGCCACCAGTCAACAGCCTCTGTGTCACTGAAGCAGAGCAAAGGAAATCAGAATGGGGAAAAGGATCTATGCACATACTCAAAAGAGTGCTATTTAAGGCAGTATGTAAATATCAGGCATGGTTAAAAATGTTGCAGCCAAATCCTCTAGCTAGTTCTAGAATGGAACCAAACCTGAACTGTCATGAGGGTATAAAGTTAGCTCTGTAATCCTACTTCTTCTCATAGCTTTATTATCTTCTTGCTCTTGCTAACGGCCTTTTTTTTGGCTGTGGTTTAGACTTACAAGGGGGATGAGAACTTGTAGATAGGAAGTGATGAATGCAAACGTCAGTGCACACAATTTTCTAGCACCAGTTTGGTAGAATCTGCCCATTTCTCTACTTGTTAATACTAACATTTTCCAGAGCCTGTAAAATGAGCAGGTTGGTCTAAAAGAGCTGAGTGGAAACAAAATCCTATGTGTCTTCCTAAAATGAAGCCTTGAATATTTCTCTGTAAGCCTCCATGGATTTGTTGCATTAGCTTTTTAACCAGACCCCTCAATACCATGTTGCTTTACTAAACAATTTCAGTCCAAAGGGCTGTGTTTTTTGTGCAGACATTTAAGAGGCTAGATAGCTGTTGCCCCAGGAAGTGGGACAATTCTCTACATATTAATGTTAATCAATATTAGGTGATTTAAACCCCTTATTTTGAAATATCTGTGTTTCCTATGTTAGAGACTGTCTCTTCCAGCTGCTGGAGGACTCCCCATGTGAAAACCTTGGCACTCACAAGGATTTGTGGTCTTTTTAATGCTTATTTCCACACAATTTCCAGATGGTGCTTAGGCCTAGTACTTGTGTCAGATAATTATCACTAGAGAAAACATGTAAAAATGACAAGTCACATGAGAAAAGGCTTTGTTAAAGCTCTCACTGGTTTAGACTGAGAGTGCATCTCAGTATTCCAGTCCTTCTCTACAATGAACTTTAAAGCTGTTTGAAATTAATAAAAAAATATTTTTTTCTTTTTAATAATAGCATCTAAAATAATCCTAGCACATTTACTGTGACGCTAATATACCACCAAGCCACCATCTTACTGCACAATTTACCTACAGCATTCATTAATGGCTGAGAAAAACATACCCTGTCATGGCTTACTGCAATGTAACAGACTTAAATTGCAACCAGAAAGCTGACAGGCCAGTGCATTATTAACTGAGCCACTGAGACCCTTTAAACTGTATCGTATGTAAGCTTCTAGCACAGGGAGTATAGAATTTTAAGCTTGCACATTTTAATGTATTTAATTTGCCGCACTCGGCAGTTTGCTTTGTGAACTGTTAATCTTTTCAACCGATACAGCAAAATGTCACTGTATTCATTTGCAGAGTATAATAGGCTTATATCCTGAAACAATAAAGTTATAATAGCCTGCCCGCTGCCTAAAGAAGTTATACAAATTCAGCATGTACAAGATGTTGTGTGTCCTACTTACCCTCTAGGTTTTTAAAACTCATCTCATATCACTGCCTTCAAAATCAGTAGTGTGCATTACTTTGGTGAGATAAGGCCAAGTAAATGTCATGGATCAAGCTCTGCTGAATTCTCTCTCTCTCTGGAATTGCTTTCGCTACCTTTGATACTAATTCGTTCTTGCCATTTCCACCCATGACAATTGTAAGCTGAAGTCACAGAAATCCAGATTTGTTCTGCACCTTCAATACACATACAGTCTGGAAGTGATGGGTGATTTGTTCACTTGGCTGTGGCAAGAACCAGAAGCGAAGTAATCACAGATCTGAGGGAAGAAAAACTGCTGCTAAGCTGTCTAGCTTCCAGGAAAGAGGTTTCTCCCTCCAAATTTACTGATATTTCTTGGTTTTGCCCTCCATTCTTTCTTCTAACCATTTCTGCAAAAT
Organism: Psittacus erithacus; assembly: GCA_009867235.2. Classification (NCBI taxonomy): domain Eukaryota; kingdom Metazoa; phylum Chordata; class Aves; order Psittaciformes; family Psittacidae; genus Psittacus; species Psittacus erithacus. The sequence continues at coordinate 11,047 of WYDI02018856.1, read as the reverse complement.
TTGTCATCTCTCATTTGCTACAAGTATGAAAAGGACTGTGTGATCATGGCAGTATTACAGTGTTTCTACAGTAATGGATCACCACTTGCAACAGAGAATCTTGGGTGAGGATGAAAATGATAACAGTAATAGAGGGAATACTGCACTATCAGTGGTAGCATATGGAGACCTAATTACTTTTTGGACAAGTATTCTACAGTTTTCAAATGAAATTTACTGGAGAAGGACGGGATTGGTTATATCTGCCATAGGAGTTCCATTCTGAGGAGTGGAAATGTAACATCTCACACTGAATTTCCATCAGGTTGCTGAATGACACTGCAGCTGTGCTTAGGCAACTTTAGGTTCAGCCTTTGAAGTGTTTAGTTGACCTGCAGGGCATATTACAAAGCTTGTCTTTTTCAAAAAGGACTATCTTTCTGCCTGAGGGGAATGTTTGTGGAGATGCTTTGTCCAAAACGGGAATGATGTGGGGGTTAGTTCGGCTTGCACACTTAGATACGGTCAAACATTCTTTACAAAAAGATCTGAAAACAAACAAACCAAAATGCAATGAAAAAAATCACTTATCAAATGAAGTCTTTGCTGTCTGGATCACTTCTACTCATAGTGATTAATTAAAATGTAGCCTTAAGCAGAAGGTCGTGAATCTTGGTCTACAACAAAAAAAAATCTTTAGGGAGAATCAATAAAATGATCCCTGGCTGATTCTATTAAAAATGTCGTGTAAAGAAAAAAAAAAAATTTCTAAATCAAACATAATACAGTCTTATTAAAAAAAAAAAAAAAAGACACGCTGGTGATAGAACTTAACTTTCTGGGTATCTTGGGCCATAGTGGTTCTAAAGAGGACAAAGGATCTTAAAGGGAATATGTCATTTACAGGAAGGATGTATGAGAGTTACACTGGGGTTTTTTCCTGCACAAAATTTGTCCAACGCCTGTACAAAACTGTTTCTTGTGTCAAAATAATCCCTTTAAAATTATAGTAAGACTGCATTTTTCAGTGAAGCCCTATTACTAGTGTCTGCATTGTCTGAAATCATTCATAAAACCAGCCAACACAGTAAGGAAAACTTATACCAAAAGCAAAAGCAAACTTTATTTTTAAAACTATGCCCTGGTTGCAAGGTGATTTTAGTATAAAGAGTTAAAAGAAAAAGTAAAACTGGAGTTGCTATATAAGGTTGTGATAAGTCTGTCTCTTCCTTCTCCATGAAGAAATAAGGTGTATTACAGCAAAGGTGCAAGAATTATCCATTAGTAACAGCATTTATACTGAAGTGGTTTAGACCATTACTCCCTGGGCTTTTTTGTTTTCTATTTTAATAGGTAAAAGCCACGCAGATTCTATCTGCAGCTAGAAATAATGTACAATAATAAGTGATAGCATGGATTTGTTTATTTTAACTGCATTGATTATATAGTCTATATAAATTATATAGACTATATAGATTATATAGTCTATATAGATTATATTATAATAGTCTATATAGGTTATATTATAATAGTCTATATAGATCATATTATTTAGAAACTTCAAAGTTTATTTGTATATAGAGTTCAGAGATTTCTGTGGCAAACTATGATTAATCTGAAGCGTTCAATTATGCATTTGCTAACTGCTGGTGAATTAAAAGGTATCTGGCACTGGATTGTACATGCTCCTTTTTGGCCTGGAGGACCAGGGGCACACTGGGTAACAAAACTTCCCAAGCTACTAATTTTGATTCATAGGAACATGATTATATCTTAAAGGTCTTAGTGTAATCTTGGATACATTCATTATTAGGAGCTGGTTGCAGCATCTTGTATTTTAATCTCTGCTGTAGCCTCTTGATTTAATCCTTTGCTATTATTTCAGATTCAGCAATCAATGCTGGCTTTGAGGTCCTGATCATCTCAATAAATTTAACAAACTACAAGGCAAAATTATTGTAAGTAAAATTTTCTCACATTTTTGCAGTAGCTGGGGTCAGGAAGAGTTCTTAAATAAAATATTTAAGATACATCTGAATATAACCCAAAGAGAATGTAGGGAAATTACATAAATTTTTAGGCTTTTTTAACATCAAAGGTAACACTGGAGAGATGGATAATCATTAAAAGCTGAATTACTGAAAGTGTCTCGATAGTGCACTTAAACACATTTCAGTTGAGTGAAATAATTTAAAATCTGAAGTGTGATCCAGAATCACATATGTTAATTATTATGTTCTCTGCAATACTGAAAATGTATGCAGCTGGAGGCTTAATTATATGAGATATCTCAGAGTTAGAAACACTTCATCCTTTTCCTTTTTTTTGAAGTGTAACCTTTTTAGATATTGAATGCAAATAGTCCACAAAATGAAGGGAAAGGTTCCTCCATGATTTAACGTAACTGAAAGCCAGGATAACACAAGAGATTTTCAAAAAATTAACTTTAAAATATTATTGTGCTGATGGAATTTTATTACCTGATGATGATGTTGATTGACTGAATTTAATGAATTTTCCAAGTGAAACAAAACTTCATGAAAAAGTAGTTAAAAGATTGATGCCTATTGCATTTGTATGGCTGCATCATTACTGAAGTAGTAATTTTTCTATCAAAATGTCCATTACATGATTTTGAATAAGCTTCATTTTTTCTTAAAAATTATGCATTTGTTTTCGTTTCCCATCCTAAATCACAGAAAAAACCTTTGAACCTAATGTTACTGAAATTAATTTGCTGTCCACTGCTCTGTTTTCTCCGTTGCCCAGCCCATATTAACTTTAATAAGGGTAGGATTGATCACTTCAAACTATTATTCATAATGCCAAGACACTGTGTCCTTCCTTAAGTCATGGCGCAAGATGAGATCTATAAGGGGAACAGGAAAACTGTTTCCTGTGATTTTGCAGTCCAAGATGTACCAGTTGATTTTGGCAAGGTACAGCTCAACACCAAAGTTTAAGTGTTTTGTGAGTAAATATGCAGGTACAAAGAAAGAAAATTTCTCTTCTAATGGTCTTGGCGAATATCCATGTAAAAGCTTTAAAGGGGTTTTGTTTTTTTGGGTTGTGTGTGGGTTTTTTATGTTGTGGGTTGGTTTGGGTTGTTTGTTTGGTTTTCTTTTTTTTTTAGGGGGGTTGTTTTGGGTTGAGATTTTTTGTTTTGTTTTGTCTTGCAACGGCCAATTACTTAGGTATGGATCTTGGCTTCTAGTTATTTGTTGTAAGATTCTCCAAATGAGACATCAGGGAGTCAGATGAAGCTCCAGGATATATAATTTGTAGAGCAAATTAGAAGAGATTTTCTTACTGGAGAGTCAGCATTTGTGGTGGCAAGCTGCCTGCTCAAATTTGTAACTCCCAGATTCTGTTGTAAGGAAAAGTAAAGCTTCATGAAGAGGCATAAAGTGACAGTTTTGTAATGGTGAAGATGATACAGTGAAAACAATACAGTGCTACAGATTTCCTGAGATCATAAAGATAACGATAGAATTAAGAAAGCCTAAATATGATGTACTCCTACCAAGAGGACTGAAATTGTTATGACTGGATTTGATTGCTCACTCAGCTTGCTTTATGGGCTGAGAGCTGGACTGACTGAACTCTATAATATTATGAACTGTCAGCATCAATTTAATTGTAATTTTTACAGATATGTTAGAATTCAATACCTGAAATTCACTTTTCAGGATTCCGTTATGATCAGCCACACAAATGATCCAGTGATTTGTTTAAATCAACTGTTGCTCAAGTACAAAGTCATGAAGAAGAAAAAAATACAATAAAATAAGAATGCTGTATTTCAGAAATTTAAAGAAAAGGCTTGTGAAACTGAAACCCTTATTTCAGCAAAAGTTTAATATTGCTCTTTCAGTTCTTTTTTTTTTTTTTTCCCCAGTGTTTGGTTACAAAGATTATTTTCTAAGACAAAAATCACAATGAAAAATGCTTTAAGTAGTACCCATCATGTTAATAGACATAACCAGGATCATTGCTTTCCAGCTGCTTTTGAAAGTAGACTTTTTTAAAAGTTTTCAATTAACGTTAAAAAAAAGTCAGGAGTTCTTGTTTTCCTTGAAGTTAAAACTAGCATTTGGATTAGCCAGTCTTCCTGGGCACTCATATTCCTGCGTCATGCCTGACAGGATTACATTGCTTCAGAGGCTGCTGGAAAGACATAGGTGGTCAGAAGATTGAATGCCACCTGAAAATGAAAACAATTTACTCATTTGCTTTAGTTCCTGTCTTTTTAAGCAAAAGTTGGAAGGCCTGTCTTTAGTTGAAACCACAGGACACAGTAATTCAAATGGAAACTTTAGTTTATTTCATACATCAACATGAACTCTGAATGTGCTTGTTGGATTACATGTGCCATATTATTGCTGTTATGGTTGCTGTTGTTTTCATTATTCTTCTAGAAAAGGACATGTTATCAAAGCTGAACGTCCAAACATGTTTCTGGCTCATTTTACAATGAAACTGTGCAGAAAATTTGGTCATATGGTCCTCCTTCCAACTGTTAAGGAAATGGTGTATTCAGGGCTTAGAAAATATTTCATTCAAGACCTTAAATGCTTCTCCATCCTACACAAAGACTGAACTTCATCAGCATCTCTTCTGGATCATAAATCTGTATAAGAAGAGTTCATATAGAGAATATGTACTGACTTTTACCTTATTTCTAAAGTCTGTATGTTGTATTATTTATGTTTATCTTAGGTAAAGGTTAGCTGAGATAGGTGATGGATATTTTATTTAAAATTGATATTCTAGGTTGACCAAGAGGCAAACCACAGTGTCAGGCACTTTAGAAATAGAAAGCAAATGACAGCTTCTGTCCCAAAGAATTTAAAATTTGCCTGTGATTTGTGACAATTTAGAGAACTTCCTGTAAAATAGCAAAATAAAAGACCAATTAATAATGACAGCACTTCTACCACAGAATGCAAAAGCAATTCAACAAAATACCTCAATAACTTTAACCATAAATACAGATTTTTGAACTCCAGATTGTCAGAACATGCATGTCTTCAAAATGTTAGTCTCTGACCATGTTATTTCACTGTCCACTGAATTGCATGATGAGCAGCACTTGGCAAAGCACCTCTGTGCTATTGATCTAAACTTACTTTGGAACAGACAAGGGCTCTGACACTGCAGCTGAAGACAATTGCTGAATTCACAGAGGGCTCTCTTAAAATACATTCATCTTTCTCTTAGAACCAGCAGTAACTGTTATGACAGGTGACCTAAGAAACCTGAATTTCTGCCAGCACATTCTCGAGTCCCATTATAGCACCATGTAGGTATTTTTCACCTGATGTAGGATCTCTGGTATGACTTTCTCTGAAATTTACTGACTTTATTGTAAGTGGCATCTTTGTAATACTGGCAACACCTTCATACATTTTAATGAGCTGCCCTGAAAATAATAGACTTTTGTCATTTGGTACAAAATTTCCCAGTTCCAAAACGAATACTTTGCATCAGCATCTAGTCTTTGGCTCATATTCCCAGACTCTCTTGCTTTCCATCCTGGAGGAAAAAGACAGCAGGAAAACCTATTGTTTTGTTGATAGACTATTTATCATCAACTTTTAATTTATCTGTATATTAAATTATTATTTTTATTTGTTTATTTATTTTGTGCTGCAGTTATGGTCTAGATTATTCTGCTCCTGTCTATGGCTCCATTCCAAGTAAGTCTGTTGAGCCAGTGTACCCACATGATAGTCTGATGAAGTACTGGCACGTACTTAACAGCAGTTTTCCAGATGTCAGTGGATTATTTCAAAGAATACAAGCCTAAATATACAACAACTAAAAACATTGGCCCCAACAGCTATTCCTGTACACTGACAACTACTTCAACATTTGTATGTATGAAAATGAGGCATCTGGTACTCTAAACAGTGGCAAGGAGCTGTATAATAAAACTTGATTAGGGCAATGCCTTGTTGAATGCTGTCTTTTTATTTTGTCTTTTGAAAGGTATAGTTTGTAACTAATATCATTGCATATTAAAGTATGATGAGCATTAAAAAATAAGGTATGTGATATTTTTCTTACCCACATTCTACTCAGGCAAGCAGGCCTAGTACAATGCATCATACCATCCTACTGATCCACAATGAAATGACTAGCACAATTATTTAAAAAATGATATAATGAACCACAACAAATACCCAAAGAAATCTTGATAAGGAAATCTTGAAAACCAGGAATTTTTATACCTTTTTCAGCACAAGAACATTGAACTAATTTCCTTAAACCCTTCATCAACTTTCCTTAAACTGCATCAACTAATTCCCTGAAACACTGTTAATGTAGCAGTAGAATTATGTATTTTACTATACTAAGGGAAGACATTTAGAAAAATCTTGTGGGTTGTATATGTAAACTAATCCTAATTTAGCAAAGCTCTTTCTTACCATTAACTTAGAGTTAGCCATGTAGTAAAGTACTCTTAATAACTTCAAATAAACTACCCAGATTCATGAACTTACGCATTTATTCAGATGGCCTACTGAACTGAGAAATTAATAATTTGTGGGTTTTGAGACCACGCTTAAAAACTTATCGAATTTAATGGAGAATAAGCTGTTACCAAAAAGAACATTGAAACATCCAGAATACTGCAGTAGGAATACATTTTCTATTAAATTGCCTGGGACTTTTCTGCAGATGAAAAGTTGAGTTCATATAATCCCATCTGGGAAAAAATAATCCAATAAAGGAGCAAGCCCTTACCTAGGGGATGCAAAAGTCAATAGCAATGACATTTTGTGAAACTTTACACATGCTGAAGACACACTTCTTTATGGGATTTTAATACAACACTCAATATAACCAGCATTAGACAAAGTGTCTGAGACAGCATTATCAGCACTAGAAAATGTCTCATATGCACATATATTGATATAACTGCATCTTTGTGGGTTTTTTCTGTCTTCTGTTTTGAAAATATTTCTCCATGCTTTCACTGACTTTATCAGAAATATCTAAGGAACATTATGTTTGGGGGAAAAAAAAAAAGTGATAAGCATTTGGAACCTTTGCCCAGAATATTGTCACGTACATAAGTTTTGTTGCAGCAAGAAGTGCAGTGTCTTATTTTTAGTTAGTATAACTATTTTTCAACAAGACACACAGAGGCTGCTTCAATTACATGCCAGGTGAACTCAGATATACTAAAAGAATCACAACAGTTGCTTTAGTCTTTAGTGGTGAGCTGAACCAAAAGTTCATGGAAGGAGATTGGACAGAGATCTGAAAAAGTCTCCTAAGATGAAACTAAATGGCCACTGCTTTTTGCGCTCTTCCTGCTGTGCTTTCATGCTGTGGAGTTGTGCAGAAGACAGACTCCAAGACCCAGACAGAAATCCCCCTCCACTGCAGCCCTATTCTCAGGGTGCTTTTGCAATGCAGTGACCCAGACTTCAGTTGCAGGCATAATAAGTTAAAGATTTTAGTTTCAAATTTTCTGCTGGTGTAAATTAATGCGGCATTAGCAGAGTCAGTAAGGCTTTGCTTATTTACACCAGTAGATAAATTAGTCCTCTCTCTATAGAGATCTTGAAGCTCAGCTATCATGGAAGACTGATTTGCTGTCAATAATAAATGTCCTCAGTATCCTACACAAGTCTTCAGTTTATTGCCTCTGGATATTTTTTAATAGCTGCAAGTCTCAAGATGGAAGCAGATTTTTATGCTTTATTTTGAAGGGTGAGGACTGTTCAGAAAAGATACTTCCTGAGCTGCCCAGGGAAAAGACTATTATAAGACTAACGTGGTTCAACCTATCAGCCTAACTTGCGTAAGAAAAGAAACTTATTTCTTTGTAACTTGTCTTTCATTTTCACGTCCATTTGTTCAAAGACATCTGAAAGTCCCTGAGCACTGACCTGAATAAAATGAAGAAGGAGGCTAATAGAGTGTTCACCTACAGTATTGTTTCCTCTCTTGTTATTAGATGGATATGACCCTGTCTTTGATCTTCCTGCAGATGATACAGCCAAGGGTACCTGGAATAAAGAGTGCTGCACTCCTAGGAGGAAAAGAAGAAAGAGGAGTAGAGCGGGAATATGCACAAGCAAGAAAATGGCCACTGTGGTAATTACAAGTGACAAAGATAAATGAGTAAGAATGTGTGAACATGTTCCTCAGTGGGTCCTTAAATAGGTAGAAAATGTAAAAATGCAGCATGGGAGCCAATGAAGGCAAGGTGAAATGATACTGAAATAAAATCAGGACTTTCTCTTTGATTCAGTAACCTTGTGAGGGAAATGATTAAAGAAATGCAGTGGGTTTAGTTTGCTTCTATCTCTTGGTGGTTCTTTATGTACCGGCACACTGTTTATTTTTCAAGGGTATATCTCCTTATTTCCGACTGCTTGTCAAACCTTGAACCTATGTCTGTTGTCAAATAACAGTGAAACAGTTGATGTTTAAGGAGAAACATGAGCAAGAAATAAGGCAACTGTTTTTTTCTGTAAGGCAGAGCTTTAACAGAAAGGACATCTTACTTATTTGATTTAATAGACTAAATAGGTTAACTTCTTTCATGTATTTATCCCGGTGTCCTGTTTGTTCATTGCTAAGGTACTTAACAATTTGAATGAAGGAAGAACTATTGTCTCTTTGACACTAAAGAAGAAACTTCAGAGTTTCTATGGATCCTTCCCTTCTCCCTCCCCCCCAGTACTTAAAATAAAATTACTGGACAAGTCTTTCTGGATTACAAAACATGCATTCCTGGCTTGAGTCATGGATAAATTCATACCATATTGGTACTACAGACTCAATGCCTCTGTCTCCAAGTACAGATTTTACGAAACTATATATGGAAAAAAATAATATGCTTGCAAAATTTGTAGATGTGAGTCCAAAGGTAGCACAAAAAGGAAGGGCTGATATGCCCCCTGTGACATCTTTCTCTGCCTTCCATTATTACAAGATATGAGCACTGAAGAGGTACATCACCACTTTATGCTGACACTTTATGCTAGCACTCACACAGCCCTACTGCCACTGCACCGTTGCTGCGCGCAAAATGCTCTCTTTTTTTTTCTGTACACGTATTTGTGATGCCAGACTGTGACTGACACTGGAAGGAAAAGAGACAATGCTAAAAGTTTCATAGCTTATTTTCAGATTTTGTCTAAAATACATTAAGAATCAGAATCCAATACTGGATGCAGGTACCTTCCCTAGCTCTGCTACTGACTCAGCTCTTGACATTGGTTGAGTCACATAATCTGTCTGAATTTGTTTCAAGTGTCATTTAACCTCTCTGTTTCTAGAATAAAAGATTAACATGTCTGTCACCCCCAGCAGATTTGTGGTGTTCAAAGTTTGTTTGAGCTCTTCAGGTGAAAACAGCTTGCCAAAGAATTCAGGACAGAATTTCCGCATATCTTCAACTCACATAGTTAGGATGGCATTGGCTTTTGCCCTCAGTTATTATTTACTTTATTTCTTTCTTGGTTTTAAGGTAAATATATAAAAAATCGTATGGACCCATATAAGACCTCTGGTGCTGAATGTGATTGAAAACTGAAATACGAGCCTATTCACTCATACCGTCTGTTTTGTTAACCCTCCTGAAGGGAACAATGGTTCTCCATAGTGGTTAAAGTGTATGGAGATAATTTTATACTGTGTATTTCCTGATTGATAAAAAGGAGGGAAATATATAATGAAGTAGTTAAGAATTATACTTACTTCTAAAAGTAAGCTGTCAGAAACATTAGAATTATTTTGGAATGGCACAGCAGAAGTTTTTGAAGCCTGAAATGGCTTGATTGTCCCCCAGCATGTTGATTCTTGCAATTGGAGAACATAAAGGTATATATTATAAATGTGTGCCTCTCATAAGGGAATCTTAAAAGACTATCTTCCATATGGCAAGGACTAAGGTGGAAATGTCAATGCTTTTTCTTTAAGCAACAAGTAGTTGTGGCACTAAAGGAAACAAAGGTAACTTAGCAACAAGGTATTAATTTTCTCATCTAGCATTTTCTAAAGAATTCCTACCGAGGCCAATCTGTGAGCTTTATTCTATTTATCGGCTTACTTGCATTTGAAGCATTCCACTTCTTTTTAGCAATGCTGTTTGTGAAAAGCTAACAAAATATAAACAGTGATTATAAACTTGAAGTGCAAAGGAAAGACCTTGAAATAGTGTTCACTCCAGTATTTCAGTACTCTTTATAGATATATCTTCTCTAAAGCTGGATGAATCATTTGTAGCAAGTAAGCTTTTTTCACTAAATCTAGTCCTCTACATGTCTATGAGGTGTCAATGAACAGACTGCTTTTTGAAATTAATGTACATGCTAAAGTGTTTGATAAAGGCCTTATCCAAAGACCACAGAATTGATGGCAACACTCCTACTGATTTCTCTTGACAGAGGCCAAATACAGTGTACAAACATATTTTATTTGATGGATTGTTCACTAGATGTTTACTGCAAGTATTGTTTAGGAATATAATTAATGCCATTTAATTTGATTTTATAGCAAATACATCTTGTCCAAAAAATCTCTTACAAATTTCTCTCAAAAAGGTAACTACATAGCTGAATTATTACTGAGGCATTTAGCATGCATGAATGAAGCATTCATATATGATGTATAACTTTAATGTACCTAATGTCCTGGGTTCAGCAGTAGCAGTCATTTTTCTCCTTAGGAGCTGGTGCAGTGCTGTGTTTTTGACTTTTGGTCTGGGAACAGTGCTGATAACACCAGTGTTTTTAGCTACTGCTTAGAATGTTTAGACTGAGCAAGGACTTTCTTAACCGCATGCTCTGCCAGGGAGGAGGGGAAGCCGGGAGGAAGCAAAGACAGGGCACCTGACCCAAACTAGTCAAAGAGGTATTCCATACCATAGCACGTCATGCCCAGGATGTAACAGGCAGTTACTAGGGAGGGCTATCTCTCTGCTGGGGTGGGACTGGGTATCGGTCAGTGGTGAGTGGTTGCATTCCCTTCTCTTGTTATTTCCTTTATCATTATTATTATTGGTGGTAGCAGCAGTGGTTTGTGTTATACCTTAGTTACTGGA
>WYDI02018846.1:0-33793 GCA_009867235.2 Psittacus erithacus | reverse complement strand
CCATGTCACTGACAAAGATGTTGAACAAGACCAGTCCCAACACCGATCCCTGGGGGACACCACTCATTACTGGTCTCTAGCTGGACATTGAGCCGTTGACCACAACTCTTTACGTGTGGTTATTCAGCCAGAAATATGCAGACTATTTTGAAATATGATGGTAGTGCTTTTTAGAATAGGGTAGATCAAAGAACACTCAAAAGAATTCACAATGACAAAAAATATTTATTCATAATACTCTATGCCAATGACATCAATAATATTCATAGAATCATAAAATGGTTTAGGTTGAAAGGGGTATCAAGGATCATCTAATTCCAAACTTCTGCTGTGGGCAGGGACAACTTCCACTAGAACAGTTGATCCAAATTCCATCCAACCTAGCCTTGAAGACTTCCAGGGATGGGACAGCCACAACTTCTCCAGGCAACCTCTTCCAGAGTCTCTCTACCCTCACAGTAAAGAAATTTTTCCTTATATATAATCTTAACCTACCCTGTCTCAGATTAAAGCCACTCCCCCTTGTCCTATCACTGCACGTCCTTGTAAAAAGTCCATCCCCAGCATTCTAGTAGGCCCCTGTAGATACTGGAAGGGTATTACAAAGTCTCCCAAGAGCCTTCTCTTCTTCAGGCTGAACAAGCCCAGCTCTTTCAGCCTATCTTCATAGGAACACTGCTCCAACCCTTTGATGACCTTTGTGGCCCTCCTCTTGACCCACTCCAACAGGTCTATGTCCCTCTTGTGCTGGTGGCCCCAGGCCCAGACACAGTACTCCAGGCAAGGTCTCACAAGAGCAGAGTAGAGGAGGAGAATCACTTTCTTTGACCAGCTAGCCATGCTTCTTTTGATGCAACCCAGAACATGATTGGCTTTTTGGGCTACAAGTGCACATTGCTGGCTCATGTGAAGCTTCTCATAGACCAACACCCACAGCCCTTCTCTCAGGGCTGCTCTCAATCCAGCCTCTGCCAGCCTGTATTTGTGCTTGAGATTGTCCTGAGCCACGTGCAAGTCCTTGCACTTGACCTTGTTGAACTTCATGATGTTGGCATTGGCCCACCTCTCAAGCATGTCAAGGTCCCTCTGGATGATATCCCTTCCATCCAGCATGTCGACCACTCTGCATCGGTTGGTGACGTCAGCAAACTTGCTGATGGTGTGCTCAGTCCCACTCTCCATATTGTCTTTGTTTAAATGTCGGTCCCAGTACTGACCCCTGAGGAATGCCACTTGTCACTGGTATCCACTTGGTCGTTGAGCCAATGTTGAGTGGCTTTGGTGAATCACAGCTAAAGTACAATGAAAAGACACTTCAGAGTATGTTTAAGCATTAGAAGCAGAAAAAGCAAAGACCGCTGACTTGAACAAAGGCTTTTCATGTGTTCGTATTTTGTTTTGGGGAACGCAAAGACAGTACTGACATAAGAATTTATTGAGAAAATTTGGTCAAGAAAAAGCATTGGCAGGACATGAGAAGAAAGTCTCATAGCCATTATAGTGGTGAGGTTCTGAAACACACATCCATTGAAATTAATGGGAAAAACAAACAATATTTTTTTGTATTAGAATAGAAATATACCTGGGCTTGATGACCCATGTTGTAATCTTCTATACTTTGTTGTAAAAAAGTTATAATTCATCCTAATTTTTCATGCCTAATTTTAAAGCCTCACATGTTAGCATTTGTATCTAAGCTTTGCAGTCAATGAATAAAACCAGGCACTTTCAAAATACATTTAATCTGATACATTTTAAATGTTTGCCATGAGAAGAAATGAAACTCATTCTCAAAAGTAAAGCGTGTTCTGTTATTAATCTGTTAATTTTTGAAAAGGGGGACATTTAACATGAGATACATAGTTATGAAATGTTCTTCCTTACATTGTAGCAACAGAGTAATGCCACAGATACAAGGTAAACTTTAGTTGTATTTCAAGCTGACAGACCACTCTTAAAATGGCTTTTTCAACCACCATGACGTAAAGCTTTTGAGATTCACTTTATTTCATATTTTATAACCTTCAACTTTTTTTTCACTTCTCTGTACACTTTTCTCTTTCAAACAAATTCATTAATATTTTCATTATAATGAAGACTTTTCTTGTAAGAAAGTACATTTTAATTTGCAAATTATTTGCAAGGAATTTTTTCCAATAAAACCCTGAACAACCTTTTCAGTAAGAGCTTGCTCAATTTTTATCTTTTAAATTAATAACTAGAAGATGAAACCCCATAAAGCCTTCAAATGCTTTCAGACATTTTAAAAGTAATGTGTTTTGATTGGTTGACCGTCTTCTCTGTTATCCTCAGAGATTGTAAGAGCTATGGAAGGAGGGTACATCAGCACCCATTAAAACAAAGAACACTGAAAAGGTCAAAGTAACACTATGCTGTTCGCTTTTTACACAGTGTTTGTTGAATTAAAAATCTCATTCTTGCAGTAATGGGTGTTGCTGGAGGAAAAAGTGTACAAGTAACACAGTCTAAAAAAATTCCGGTCCTCATGAGGATTAGTTAGTATGGTTTCAAACAAAAGAAATAACACGGCTACTGACCTAAACTTTGTGTTGTTTCCTAATAAAATCTTATTTTCATTTCAATAAAATTGATTTACATTGTAATAACAAAACACAAACATGAAAGAAAGAGCTGCAAAAAGGTTTCTTACAAATATAGAACATTACACTTCATAACTGAGTAATAATTCTATTTTTTATATGTTTGGTTAAACAACATTGTGTTTCTAAAACATTCTTGAATATTCATTTGTTAATTTACATATTTTTATGCTTCTGCATACTGAAAGAATATAGCATGCTTCTTCTCTTTATGGAACAAGGATAAAACAGGTATTTGCCTGTATTTTTCTAGTATTTGGACAGTAGCTATGGGGAAATGTATGTAATAGAATCTTAGACATGGAATATATGTCAAATTATGGCTTACTTCTTCATAGAATCCTAGAATCCTAGAATGGTTAGAATTGGAAAGGATCTTAAGATCATTAGTTCCAAACCCCCTGCCATGAGCAGGGATGCCTCAAACAAGACCATGATGCCCAAGGCCCTGTCCAACTTGGCCTTGAACACTGCCAGGGATGGAGAATTTACAGCTTCTTTGGACAATGTATTCCAGTGTCTCACCACCCTCACAATGAAGAGTCGTAGTACAGCAGAATTCCTGATTCTAGGAACAGCAGGTCTTTCTAGACTTAATACTGACTTCTTAAGTCGTAGGGACAGATCAGTCTTTTATTCTTTCTATTATTCCTGTAAATGCTTCAATACCACACAGAGGCAGACTCTATCCCTAAATAATTTTGATGGACTGCCAGTTGGCAGAGATGGAATTTGAATTATCACTGTCAGTGGCTCAGGTTTTATATGAAAAATATTCAGTTAATTCTATTTAGCAGTATTTCAGCTGCAATGTATTTTTTCTGTCCTAAAGCCAAGGAACATTTAAACATATGGGTGAGATAATTAGAACGTTTCAAAATTTGTCACTTCAGAATCATAACACAGGTGGATTAAACTGACCAGTTTTTTTCTGACTTATAGCAATAGTTTTCATTATGCTATCAGAACAGAACTATAGCGACACTTTACTTTTTTTACCTGCCAAGGTTCTAATGAGACATTAATTTCAGGAAACATATTAGTACATTTTCAAAATAGAAGATGAAGCAGGAAAAAACAGACATTTGTTAGAGTAAACAGTAAGCTATCACAGAAAAGTGCAATATACCCGATTTCAAAGCATAAGAATAATTTTGTTATGAATAAATAAACAAGCTGTCCTCTTTGCCAGTAGTTCCACTCAGCATCATTAAACAGTTCTGAAATAACTGCATAAGTGAAAGTGTCAGGCTCTTAGAGTTTGTCTGTGAATACATAGAATCTCAAATAATGCAGAAAAATTGAAAGTGTGAACATTTGTGAATCTCAGCAACCCTTCAACTACAACAACATCATCAAGTACAAAGCTGAAAACCCATTTCTAATGTTCAATTATGACCTTGATGTGGACAGTAATATCATTAATACTTCATTTCTAGTTTGCTTATGTTGTGATGTTGTCATGAGTCACAGCTTTGGCTTCTGACGTTCCAGGTCAGCTTTCTGAAATGACAGTGCAATCCCATATGGAAATATATTAGAAGTTTGTAGAAGATATTGGTAGAAATAAAAGCTGCAGGGTAATTCCCCCTACAAGCAACAACTGTCACCCACTGATTTTGGCTTTACACTAATTGCCATGCTAACAGATTGCTGATGATTTCTGAAGTTCAGAGGCTATTCAGAAAAAGATGAGGATTACTATCAAACTTCTAGCCAACAAAGGGAAGAAGAACAGATTTCAAATTACATGGTGTACAACGGAATTTTCACAAATAGTAACAGGGTATATTTTTTAGATATGATTGGTAACCCTTCCTAGACAATATTATAAAGGTGTCTTAGCAATCAGTGACAGGGTGTTTATTAAACTCCTTTTGAGAGCCATTGACTGATGCACTGCTGCAAATTTTTAATCTGCTTAATAAGTACTTACTAAAACTTACTACATTATTTCAACAATTATAGGAAGTTTGCAATCTGAGAAACCATTTAACAACTTGCAAAATGGAAGAAAAACATTCGCAAGGTTGAGAAATCCCCTTTATCCAGGGTAAACATGAAAGAAAGCAAGGTAAATTTTCAACAGTAGTGGTCTGCCCTGCCCATAGAGCAAAGTGTTCCAAACCAGCCTAGCCTTAGACTATGACTCTTATGCTGGTGCTGAGCCTTGCTGCAGAAAGACCTGTGTCAGTTCTTTCTCCCACTCCTAACAGTAAGGATTTTGGAGGGCTGCTAAAGGGCACCCATATCCAGTTTTAAGGATTAATAGTGATGATGAGAAACAGATTTGTTCAAACTCATAATTCTCTCTGGAGCTGTAGTATAAAGGATGTGAAAAGTAAACAAATAATTTAGCTATTAAATAAGCAGCTGTGGGAAGTAACCATACATCCATTTATAGATGGTAATAGTAGAAATATTAAAAAAGTAGTTTAGCTCAAACTGAAGTTCATATCACTGTGAGCCTGTATGCGCTTTCACACACATGTGTTTGCTATGTTCTGCCAAGTAGGTGCGGTTTGTGATTGGCGACACCTAGAGCTCATGTAATCAGAACCAGTTCCAGTTCTGGAAAACTTTCCCCCACCTTGATCCCACAAAGGTGTCTTTTGCTTCTGTGCAGCTTTAGAGTAATATCTTACAAGTGATTGTCTATGATCTGAGACAAGATGGTGTGTTAAACCAGAATATTTTATTTAAACTGCTGTCCAAACAAACATGTGAGAAGCATATACAAACTGCCACTACCAGACAGTCTCCCTAGGTTTGCCCAGTTACTGCACACTGTCATTTATGTCCTTTCATTTTTTTCAATACAATTCAAACCTTAGAGCCATGACACTCTCAATCCAGTTTTTAAACTGAAATACTAGTTACATTAAAAATAATAAAATATATTGTGTAATTTAGGAATACTTAACATTTTTATCATCTTGTTTAGCTTGTAATTAGGAAGTAATTCTCCACTTTTGATTGAGAGAGCATTAAAAGCCAGAAATTTTGAGGTTTTAAGTCTACATAGTATTTTATAGTTTATTTCAGTATTCCCGGCTAATATCAAATAGCTGACTAACTTAAAGCATATTACATTGAGCTATATGTTATAAAAATCAATAATTAGAGTCAATAAACTTATTTAATGTCCAGTACAAGAATCCATTATACTTAATCAAAGGTGTGTATTCAGTGTGAGTATTGAAGAGTACTGGAAAACAAGCTGAAAACCCTGCTAACATTAAGACCCAACCTGTTAAGAAACAACCCAAAATTATTCTGATTTTTTTATTATCAAGATATTAGAATAATGTATCAACAAGCATTTTCCAAATATCATATAGCCCATTAGCATCACTCCCTGTTTAATTTAATGAGAGAATCCTTCTATATTTGTAAATTAGAAAGAAAGAAAAATGTCATATATAAAAGGAATAGGGTTCTTATCAGCAAACGAATGAGATTCAGTTTTGCCTTCCCATTCGTAGGGCTGAATTGTAATTCCGAATCTTATTGATACAAGAATGCAAGTTTAAGATGAAAATGTAGGTAATACAGGCAGGCTTTTAGAATTAGAATGCTAATCTAATTATAAAAACTCCCTACACAAATTCTTCTTCCAGAAATGTCTTGTTATTTATTCTTATTGTCTTGTTTGAATTTAACTCTAAATATCAGGTTGGGTTTTTTTTTGGTTTTACATTTTTTGGCTTTCTACTAATTTAATTTCCATAGGTAGGTTAGAGGATTTTACAAAACTAGTGGTGCTTACACTGAAATGCACAAGATAGTTGTAATCAATGATATTTTTTGTAACAGAATGTCTGTGCAAAGACAAAGCTTAAGTTCATGATCATTTGTGTTCTAAGATTCACAAAGTATCACCATAGTTGTGATACGTTTAATCTAACAAAAGAAGTGTAAAATCAAGAGAAGCTGAGAATTTTTTTTTTTTTTTCCAGAAAATGTCTGCAGAAAAAACTGTTTTCTGCTGTGAAGCAGAAGGAGGAGAAAAATGGCACCTCTGACCTGAAGACCATTCAGTTTGAATGAAATACAATTTCTGACTGAAATCAGATGACAGCATCTGCTACACTGGGATAAGCATTCTTGCTAATAGAGATTAGTATGTCCAGTCTGAAAATAATAAAGAAAAGCACTGCAGCATTTTCTCCTATGATATGCTGTTTCAACTTTTGCATCCAATCAAGTTCAAAATATACCAGAAGCAGTTGGGGAAAAAAAAGGGCAGCAGAGGAATGGTATTAGAAAGAACATTAAAATGCATAAATCACCCAAAAGAACAAGACTCCGGAAACTTTGGCATGCAGTTCAGAGGCACAAACAAAATTCAAATGACCCAGCAATGGTTACAGATGAAAACACTCAGCTATCTCCAGTGCTGAGCTCTATAGTTCAAGTTACACTATTTCTAAAACTCTTACTGAGGTTTAAAATCTGACTAAGGAAATTTACCTCCCCATATGGCATTAAATTTAGCAGTTCTTAATGACCACATATAATCCATTTAATTCTGGTGAACTGCAGCAGTGTAAGTGAAAATTGATGGAAGACTGATATAATTATACCCTACCAATAACCAGATTATTTTAAGAGGCTGTCAAAAGAGATTAAAAATGTAAAGATTTTCTAAAGCCATCCTGGAATAGTATCTAATAGAGATCTTCCTTTGTTCAAAGAAAGTTTTTTGGTTTTTTTTTCTTAGCTTAAAGATAAAGGGAAACAACCATAAAGAGAGCTAAATTTTATTAAATAACAATATTATCTATCAAAACAACATATATCATAGAATCATAGAATGGTTTGGGCTGGAAGAGACCACTGAAGGTCACTTAGTCCAACTCCACCCTGCAATGAGCTGGGACATCTTCAACTGGATCAGGTTGATCAAGGGCCCATCCAATGACCTTGAATGTTTCCAAGGATGGGACATCTACAACCTCTCTGGGCAACCTGTTCCAGTGTTTCACCATCCTCATTGTAAAAAAATTCTTCCTTATATCTTGTCTGAATCTGTCCGCCTTTAGTTTAAAACCATTACTTGTCCCACAAGACCTATTAAAAACTTTGTCCCCATCTTTCTCATAAGCCTTGTTATTGAAAGGCCATGATAAAGTCTTCCTGGAGGCTTCTGTTCTCCAGTATTGAAAAGCCACAATATAGTCTCCTTGGAACCTTCTCCAGGCTAATAACCCCAACTCTCATGACCTGTCCTCATAGGAGAGGTGTTCTATCCCTCTGATCAATTCCATTGCCTCCTCTGGACTCAATATGGTCCATGTCTTTTCCATACTGAGGGCTCTACAGTTGGGTGCAGTGCTCCAGGTGGGATCTCACAGGAGCAGAGTGTCAGAATCACCTTATTTTACCTGCTGGTCACACTTCCTTTGATGAAGCTGGGCATATTGTTAGCTTTTTGGGCTGCGAGTGCACACTGCTGGACCATGTCCACTTTTTCATCCACCAGTATCCTCAAGTCCTTCTCCTCAGGGCTGCTCTCAATCACTTCATCCCACAGCCTGTACTGATACTGGCAGTCATGCCAAACCAGGTGCAGGACCTTGCACTCACTCTTGTTAAACCTTGTGAGTTTCACTTGGGCCTTCTTGTTGAGCTTGTCCCTCCAGATGGCAAGCCAACTCTATAGGCATATCAACCACACCACTCAGCTTGGTGGTGTTGGCAAATTTGCTGAGGTTGCTCTTAAACCCAGTATATCATCGATGAAGCTATTAAACACTATTGGTCCCAGTACAGACTCCTGAGGAGCACCACTTGCCACTGATCTCCATCTGGACACTGAGCCATTGACCACTACACTACAGATGCGATCATCCAACTGATTCCTCATCCACCAAACAGCCCATCCATCAAATCTATACCTCCAGTTTAGAGAGAAGGATGCTGTGGGGGACTATGTCAAAGGCCTAACAGAAGTCCAGAGAGGTGACGTCCGGTAGAGTCACAAGCTGGTTTTCACATCAAATCTCTGCTAGAGGAAAATGTCAGCCTATTTGAAGTACTATAGCTGACAGAGGTGAATATGTAAATGTAAGTAGGAATTACTAGAATCTTGTATTTATTCATGCTATACCTACTTGCTTAAAGAACTAAACAATAAGAATTAATAGATGATGGTCATACAAAATGCATGAAATGCATGTTTCTTTTCTAAAATCTGGAACTAAATATTCAAATTCTTTATTACCACATGGATGGTAAGTACTGAATAGGTTATGAATAATTTTTGAAATAACTGTTTCACCATAACTAAAATTGTCTGTGTAGCTGCATAATTTTGAAACAGATCTGTGAACTAAAACTGCATGCAGGGACCAAAAGTGAAGCAAATTTATTAATACATTAGAAATATGCCTTATCCTTCAGTACTCAGGAATATTGACTTAAACAATTTCAATGAAATACAGAACACAGTTACTTAGATCACAGTTACCAATTACTCTAAAGCAAATATAACTGATGAGAAACAATGAAAAACCTAATTCCGTAAATCTTTATTTATAATTGCTTTTCAAGCTACTGTGATATAACTCAGATGACAGGGAAGGAGAAGACCTAACAAAAATATGGTGCTGTTTAAGAATTCAGATATCATCACAGCTTACACCTGGATTTTTCTCATAGCTAAAGACTGCCTCTTCATGGCAAAGTGGTTATAATAATGAGCAGTGTGCAAAGCTTACATACCCTGGTTTTTTTCACTATGCGTTATTTCAGGCATTGTGCATTATGAAGTGTAAACTTCCTCAAGTTGTAAACATATATGAAGAACAGTTACAGAAAACTGTATAGTTATTTGTGTAAGAATTGAGCCACATTTGCCTATAACAAAAAAGGGAAGTGTTTTCTTAAACTGCATCTAGGATAACTTTTGCAGATGATAATGACTAGAAAATGGATTGGTCGTCAGTAAATTAATTAAAAACTGTGTAACTGTCAAAACTCTACAATTGTCCACTGAAGGAAACAATAATCAAAAGAGAGTACTTCAGACGGGTTCCACAAGGCCTGAACTACTGCTACTTAGTATTTTTAATCCATAATCTGGACACAAATATGAAAGTCATCACTGGGAAGATCTATATGTGCCACAAAAGCTAGTGGAATGAAATGTAATGAAGGAACACAGTGAAACAACAGCATCCTGGCTTATATCAGAAATAGCATGGCCAGCAGGACTAGTAAAGTGATTGTCCCCCTGAATTTGGCACTGGTAAGGCCACACCTCAGACACTGTGCTCAGTTTTGGGCCCCTCAGTACAAAAAAGGCTGAGGAGCTGAACTGCGTTCAAAGAAGGGCAATGAGCTGGTGAAGGGTCTGGGGCGCAGGTCTTGGGGAACTAGAGTTGTTTAGCCTGGAAAAAAGGAGGCTAAGGAGAGACCTTGCTGCTCTCTGCAGCTGCCTGGAAGGAGACTGTAGTGAGGTGGGTGTTGATCTATTCTCACAAGTAACAAGGGATAGGAAAAGGAATGGAACAGCTTCAGATTGTGCAGGGGAGGTTTAGATTGGATAAGGGGAAAAATTTCTTAACCAAAAGGGTGTTCAAGCACTGGAACAGGCTGCCCAGGGAAGTGATTGAGTCACCATCCCTGGAGATATTTAAAAGACAGTGCAGATGTGGCACTTAGGGACATGGTTTAGTAGTGGACTTGACAGTGCTACATTAGCAGTTGGACTCAAAGATCTTAAGCATCTATTCCAGCCTAAATGATTCTATTCTATATATTGCAAAATTAGTAATAATATCAAGAATTATATTTTGTCCAGAAAATTGGATATTGCATTACAGAAAAAAACCAGGAAGACAAACTTACATACTGCAAATATTTGCAACTACAATTTTTGTATTTGTTTTTGATCTCTGTAATTAGTCAAATGTTTTTTTCATGTTTTTAAATGAGTACCACAGCATACAAAAATGTTATGGCCATTAGTAAGACATATTTATTATACATTTATATCTATTCTTCTGCATTAGTGAGCAGATTTGCTAAAAGTCTTACAATTAAAGACCAACATTTCAAAATCTTGTTTTCAAACCTGCATAATTTTCCCAAATGATAAATCTTGTTTCTAGGTCATGTCAGTCTACATCATCTGTGTAGACATGACCTCAGAACTTTGTTTTAAAACACTGTAGAATCTGAATGCTGCAAATGATATAAATGTTGTAAAAAGCTGTTTTTTAAAATGTGCCCCACCCATGTTTTTTGAGGAGGGTAGGTTGTTTAGAGCAAGAACTGTGTTAGTGTATGCACTTTGATTTATTCTGAATCTGGGCTGTACTTCACAACAGGAATCTCATGGTCACTTAATCATCCTTTAGGAGCGCTGCCTCTTCTCCGAAATGCATATACTATTTCTGGACATATTGTGCATTCAAAAAATTCTCTCTCGAGTAGGCATTATTCTCAATAATATCAAAGTGTTAGAATGTTGTCATACCTACAAGTCATTGGTCATTCAATTGTGGTGAATTCACATGGACAAGCTTCTTTTTTTCCTTTTTGTTTTTAACATCCATCTGTTCACATAGATTACACAGATTGTGCTTGTGGTTCTGGCTGTCAGAGAACAGGAAGGCTTAGCAAACATATCTAATATACTTTAAAAGTAGTTTGGAAACGATTTAAGAACATGGAGAAATGTGTAGGCTCCAGGCAATCTAGTACCTTAGAGAATGTACCCATCCCAGAGCTGTAAACTCCAATAAATCATATTGTGAACATACTGTAAACATTTTCATTGTTCCAGCTGGCAAAATGTTTTTTCATGCACGCAACATAGGCCCTCTTCCCAGCATACTATTTAGTCTTAATGAAAAGGACAAAATTAAATCTTTTTAAACAGCATCAACATTCTATGTTGCATTTTTTGCATTTACAGAAGCATAAAGAAGCTGAAGAACGGTGAGTAACTGAAATCAATATGTACAAATGGGTTGTTAAAATGCAATACAAACAAAAAAAAAAATCCCACATAAAGTTAATCAGATCCAGTTAGCAGTGATGTGAACATAAATGAAAAAAACCAAAAGTATTTATAAATATCTCTTTCTTGCAAAGTTGAATCAAGTCTTACCTATGGAAACAATACTAAGAGAACTATTCTTATAGACTATGTTACAGAGGTTCTTTCTTTGTTAATAGCGGATAAGCAACATGGAACTGCACAACTACTATGACCTCTTGGACTAAAAATTAATCGGTGAATCACTACTCAAAGAGAAAATAACGCACAGGTAGAGAACAGTATTTAATCTTGGTGCAGAAAGCAGACTGAGAGAAAGAAGACGTCAGGGCCTTGGGGGCGTTGTTAGGTCTCACACTCCCTGCTGGGCAAAGGACCCCAAATATCCCCAAAGATAGCACCCCTTGGGCTATCATTCCCTGATATCGTCACAGAAGGCAATCTATCACATTGGCCAGTCATGGTTTACCCTTGGCAAATCTGTGTTGACTGTTCCCAGTTATCTTATTATCCTCCTTGTGCTCAGAAATATGTTCCCAGAGGACTCATTCCATGATTTTCCCAGGACCAAAGTGAGACTGAATGGCATGCATTTCCCTCGATTTTTGATGTTACAACGTTTGCCTTTCCCCAAACTTTAGGAGTATTTTCCACATCTCCATGACCTTTCAAAGACGACAGAAAGCAGACGTTGTAAGACATTGACCTGCTGTCAGTACCCTCAAATCAACTTCTCATATCAAAACTCCTGTCTTCCTACTGTTTCATTCCTGAGCTCCCTGTTTGTACTGTTTCCCTGTGGAGGCCAGTTTGGTAGAAACTTCCTGATAATCCACTTATTTACCTCCATATTCCATGACGTTTCATCTTTTTCCTATAGGGAAAACATTTTAACTAGCATCAGAGCAGAGGCTATGATAGGAAGGTGTGATTCCTGACAAATGCTGGGTAGCACTGACATCTAGGAGCCACCTGCTTAAATTCATTCCCATGGACTTCAAGTTTCCGGATGCACCTCATGGTCTGAAGGACATTGTGATGGAAAACACAGATGAAGAAGATAAGAGAAGCCCAGCAGAGGACTAACTGGCATCAGAAATATTACTTGCTCTGTGTCACAGGGCACCAACCAGCTCAAGTAGATTATAGCAGCTTGTCTTGGGAGACCAGAAGCAAATATCAGCAAGGTGGGATGCAAATGACGGTGTGGGAAGCAACGTAAATTACTTCCCCTGGCCTCTATCTTGTCACAAATAGTGCAATCCTAGGCAGAACTTCCTCTCCAGCTTAATTGCACAGCCGCCAAGAACTGCTGTGGCTTCATCCTGTCGCACTCACTTCTGCCTTGCACTTCATGTCATGCCCTTAGCCTCTGTATTAGTTGTCATCATCCTTTACCACCTTCTCATGAGCTGTCATATCTAATTGAGCTTATGTCCTTATCTGAACTTTACCACTTAACTGGCCAGCCCAGCAAGAGTGCCGCCTTGTACATCTGACCAGATTTCACATAGCTGGTTACATCTGTTTTTTGTGGAAAAAATAACCTTGATGAAAATAGGCATAAAAGAATACATGTCCAGGAAAAAATTATGAGCATCTGCAGAGGAGGTATAAGTAGAATATTCTGGAGATGGTGTATTGGCGTTCATGCAATATTTTGCAGAAATGACTTGGGGTCCTTAATAAATAGAATTTAATTGATCAGCGTCAACCCTTGATCAAAATGACGTGTCACCATCTTCAGTCAGGGATTCAATACTAAATCAGAGGAATAGTTTTCAGAAACCAAATATATAAACCTCTCTTTCTGTTTTGTTTTGGCTTGGGTTTTTTTTGCCTTGTCCTTTCTCTTATATCAGTTCCATCCTGTGCTATCCTTGAGAATCTAAGCCTCAAAAGATTTGCTTTCCTGTGCACCTATTGCAAAACACCAGTTTGTCAATGTTTGTAGTAAGCTTTAAAATATAACATCCAATTAATATAGATATGAGACCATTAGAAATAACCATATTGGAGAACCAGTTTAATGGAAATATTATCTCCTCATTTTCACTTTAATCTAAAGAACGTTAAATGAATAAATCATATATTTTTGCTAGAAAATGTCAGCCAAAATTTCAAAGTATGTACTTAAAGTTAGGCTTAGGCATATTTAATTGTTCTGCACTATATGTTGTACCTGCTTACTGAAAAAGGGTATTTTAAGTCTTAGTTTTCAAAATCCTCAGCACTTTAACTCCTTTTTCTTCAATTGACATTACACATTCTCAGCCGTTTGGTACACAAGGATGTATTTAGTGGTTTGTAGATGTAAATATCAATACAGAACCCTAACTTTAGGCTGCCAGGTTTAAAACTTGGTATGGCATGATAAATTTATTTAGAAATAGTCACTGGCCATCTGTGAACCCACAAATGTATCGTATCTTATATGTTAAGAAAACCTGTACCTTTTTTTCTATGTAGCTAATAGTTGTAACTTGCATGTCACTTTAAATTTAAAGCATGGATTGCAAAGCATGTATTTTGAAACTTTGCGATAACCTGCTGCCAAAATACTGTTTACATTGACAATTTAATAGAGTGGAAAATTGCTTGTTTTCTACTTAGTAAAATTTAGGACCTGATCTAGATGTGAATTGCGTCCACGGTAGATCTCACAAAACCTGTCAGGCAATAGGTTTGGTAGCACTGCCAGTGAAATGAAATTTTGAAAAGTAATGCACCTTTGCCAGCTGATAATTGGACACTCTGCATAGGTCACATCTCAGGGAGGAAGTTATCATCCTATATAGCAAAAAAACCTACTTAACCTTGCTGATTTCATTAGTATACTGGACATTCTTGGTGTTTATTGAGCAAGGGTACTTACTTTTAACAAACGTCATTACGTCTTAGGGTTGAGCTGTTCTTTAAGTGTTTAAAAAGCAGAAGAGGAAAATAAACTTAAATGGAACAGAGTTAAAAACAGTGAGTTCCTCCCTTCCAGTCTCTTTATCTGATGCCACACAGAGAAGTATATAATATGTATCATGCCTTGTCCAAAAGTCCATTTTTTCAATAGTGATGGAAAGCAAGCCAGGAAGGTGTGGGTCTCCCATTTTAAACTCACAAATGGAACTATCAGATAATCATAGGAGGGTATGTAAGTCATCTTCTATTTGATTGCACTCTGTCCTGCCTGTTGGCATATGCTTTGATGAGATTTTCCGGCAGCCCTCAGAGGCTTTAAATTTTAATTAAAAGATTTCTGTTTCCTTCCTTCCTCTTGATGTCACAGAAGTAAGCTCTTCTGAACACCTCACTTCACAAACAATAGCAGAGTATATGGCACGGCAGCATGTGAGAGAATATTCTGGAGAAAATATTCTGGATCACTCATCGTATTCCATTTCTGAAACAGGGATAATCACTGACTACTGTGCATGCCTCATCTGTTAAAAAAATGCACAGAAGGACTGCTGCTGATATCACCTGTATTGGGGCTTAATAGAATATAACAAACTGGCTAGGAATTAGCTGATGTGCCATGGCCATAGTAGTCCTCAAAATCAAAGTTTTGTACAAAGCTAATTTTAATCTTTTAATGTGTTTTGAGCTTTTCTTCTCAATCTCAAGAATTCAAATTAATGCTTTAAATTAAGATTCCATATATATCTATAAATTAAATTGTACAAAAAATTAAAGAACATGTATATACTGGCTAATACAATATGTAGTGGAAATTATTAACAATTTGTAGAAGAAATGTAAACTGAAAAGAGCAAAATTAATTCATTTTAAGGAGGAAAGAAATAACTTCAAAAACATTAAAACAGTATACCACATTGCAATAAAGGCAAATTTACTCACGCAATATTGTTGAAGTCAGTAAACCTACACTAACAGTAGTACCTCTACTCACAGGTGTATTACAGCACATAGCTTGGAAGATTTTAACTATTAATGAGATGTAAATTCTTATTATTAAACAATGTTGACCAGTGAAGCATTTTATGAAGGATTCTGATACACTGATTTTCTCTGGAAATTTAGAAATCCAGATTTTTCTGCTGCATCTGAAATAAGAATTATTTTAGAGAATTTGTGTTACTTGTGTTACATTGTAAATCAGTCTAGGTATGGCAACTTTTTCTGGTGCTTTAAGGAAGTCACTTCCAGTGTTTTCCAGTGTTTATTTAATTATCAGAATAAAAGCTAAAACTGTTGTTGCAATCTTAATATTTCTTCCCGTGTTTACTATTGTCAGACATTTTTTTCATGCAATAGTTATAGAACAATATTGCTTTGTATTATATTTTTCCCCAGGAAATTTGCATTCTAGATGAGGTGGCTGATCTTGTATACACAGTATTTTCTTTTAGTTTCTATACTTTAATCCCACTATCATCTTGAAGTTAGACCCTGTGTGTATTGCTGACTTTATCAGAGTAAGAATCACTCCTTGAAAGGAAAGAATTTAATATGTTTCCTCACCTCTGGCATTTGAAAATACGTCTATCATATGCTAGGTAGAATTATAATTTCAGAACTTTCCAAGTATAGCTTTTATTATTTTTCAATATTCTGATAAAGTCATTCTGATAAAGTCTAGTAATGCAGTTAAACACATACCAGTAAGTAGACAAACTCTTGCTACCTGCATGATTTGTAATGTGAAAAATAATATTCATTCATATGCATGAGACAGTGTCAGAAGAGTGCAAATATGATGGGACTCCACAAAGTCAGTGAGTTTCTTCAGGTTTTAAGTGCCCCAAAGAAGTTGACAGTATCATAGGGTATAATCTAACACACATTTAACTCAGTGGAATTACCGTTTGGAGAATAAAATTAGGTGCATTTTTTGCAAATTATACACCTTGTCAGCTATTTGATGCTCATAAGCTCATAGCTAGAGACAGGCTCAGCACTTTGCCAGTCAGTTTGTTTTGGTTTTATTTTTGTACCTAATGGGGATGCTAACTTTTTTTGTCACTTTGTCATATACTTGGAGGTCTCAGCTGACAGCCACAAGAGAGGCTACAAGCTGGCTAACTGCTGAAAACACTTGAACAGTACATTTTAAAAATTTTCAATAAACAGCCTCTGTCTTCAGGGCACCATTTCACTATGTCCCATTAGCTGATGAAGAAACCTCAACTGCATAGGAGACATGATCACTTAGGGCAAAAAAAAAATCAACTTTTCAGTGACTTTCATATTGCATTTGTTTTGTTGATTCTTCATAAGTAGCTTAGCATAGCAATAATGCAAATTTTAATTGTGTTTACAAAGTTAATAGAGATATACCTGAAGTGCCTCAGCAATTGATATGAAAGAGAAACTGATGACATTTGATATAAGGATACTGGGGAAGGACTATTCATTAGGGACTGGAGTGATAGGACAAGGGGTAACGGGTTAAAACTTAAACAAGAGAAGTTTAGATTGGATATAAGGAAGAAATTCTTTACTGTAAGGGTGGTGAGGCACTGGAATGGACTGTCCATGGAAGTTGTGAATGCTCCATCCCTGTCTGTGTTCAAGGCCAGGCTGAACAGAGCCTTGGGTGACATGGTTTAGCATGAGGTGTCCCTGCCCATGGCAGGGGCTGGAACTAGATGATCTTAAGGTCCTTTCCAGTCCTAACTATTCTATGATTCTATGATATATTTATTTAATTGTCATATATTCTATACATAGCAAAGCAGAAGAAAAATACTGAAAAATAAATATTATAATTTTAAGGCTCCTTAAAAAATTTGTATGCCATTTTCAGATACTGACTCAAATTATGTGGAAAGAACATCCTAATTTTCTTAGATTATCATCAAATATGTAAGCCAGGAGAAAGATTTTATTTTTGAGCACAAGCAATTCGTACATAATTTGAGAGGAAAAATTAAGAAAAAAATTAACTCATTGAATATCTTGTAGAGATGACTATGTAGGCTATTTACTTTTATCATAATGTGGATGCACTGACTAACTTTCAGGTGTCTTTGTCTTTTGGGGTTACAGTAAAGTCAATAAAAGTATTTATATTTTTCTTCTGACAAGCAGTAGTATTTACTGCTGGTTTCCTGCACAAGGCAAGCTGCATTTAACAAAATCCTTGTATTTTTTTTTTTAATTCTAACTTGAAGAGGTCCCTGAGTCATAGAAGAGAGTTGACCACAGTGGTATTCAGATAAGCTTGCTCTCCTTAGGGAGTAGCTGGCTTTTGCTCCACCCTGACACAAATAGTACTATGCTTCTTGCTGAGAGAATTGAAACTCATCTATTTTGTTATAAATTTTACTCTAATATTTCTTTCTATAAACTGGAATGTGTATATTTAGTTTCAGTCTCTGCTCATTTAATAGTAGGATTTCCTGGATAATCATGACAATAATGAGTGTCTAGTAGTTATGCTTCTTTCACCCAGGAATTCATGGAACATAAGCAAAGTCTTGAAAACTGTCATGGACACTTAGGAAGCCTTCAATGCTAGCAGTCTGACACTTGTCTTGACTCCTATTTTAAAGTGAACCAGGAGTTGACTGCGGAGTTTCTGACCGGTAAGAAACTTGTCTTGTCTTATTCAGGCTTTCTATATGGATTTTGTGCCTCCAGTGGCAGTAAGAGCAGATTTGACTTTAATTTTCTTGGAAAAAACAATGGAATACCAAGTTATTTCAGTAGATCTATTCATTTTTTGATGAACTGTCTGCAGGTACACAATTGCAGATATTAGTTGCATTATTTGCATTCTTACAAGTAATAGATCAGGAAGAACATGAACTCATGAATTCTCTTTAAGCAACAAGAAAGCCAAAAGTTAGCACTTACACCAAAAGGAAGAAATTCCTGGGGTGTTGATTCTTAGCAAAATGAATAATGGTGTTAATAAGTATTTGCAAGTTTTGCCTCTCCTCCCTTTTATGCCCTTCGCTAGTGAGTGTCAGCAGCACAGAACACAGATTAGACTCAATGAACAACCACTAACAAAGATTCCAGTCTCCTGTGTTTCTAGTATACACAGAATTCACTGGGGAATCACTTAAGGAATAATTGAAATTTTAGAAAAAAAAAAAAGCAGAAGTTTATGCTTTTATAAGTTGTCATGACAGTAGATTTAATAAAAGAAGCATTCTGATGCATTGATGACTGGGGAGAAAACCAGCTTCAGTGTAGAAAGGGACTTGCAAATTCACAAAATTATGCAGTAGGCTGAGAAAAGTTAAAGAAAGCTACAGAACCTGTAGCTTTAATCAAACAGTTGTTTAAGGAGTAGAAGACATGCTAGAACACTGACCTTGGAGACATAAATCCCCACATTGTCCAAAAAGCTTCAGACAATGCCTGTATTTACTGTGTTGTTTAGCATAATTTGCCTGTCTGTATAGTTTCTTTCTTACCAAAACAAGTACTCCACTGTTGCCAGAAGCAAACTACATCTGCTTCTGGATATCAGTTCAATCCTTGAGAGTGTCATACCAATGAGGTAAAAAAGAAAAGTCCTTGCAGTATTCAGAAGTAGACTGTTCATTCAGCTAAGAAGTCTGAGAGATGTAATTACAAGGCAGGTGATCGCCTGCTTTGTATGCTGATCTTTAATCAACACATACTCAAAGCAAGAAACCCATAGTACAAGAAAATGATTAGTTAGTTTAATAGCTAGGGGAAAGTCAAATGGGAATATGTTAAGAGCAGCCTGATAATTTATTACTGTGCTAGCATTTTGTTTCAGTAAAACACCCATTTATTTGGAAAATATATAATAATTTTAGCAAAACCAAAGCAAATTGTTGAAAAGATCAGAATGTCAATCACCAACTAGAAACATTTTAAATAAACTAAAGTCTAAATTTTCAATTTTCACTTTATTATCTATTTTTTTCCTCCCTTTCAGTGAAAATAAATTTTAAAATATGAAATAATGACATTTTAGCCTTAGAAAGCCATATTATTGGGTGATCCTATGTCAATATACCTCCACTAAATATAATTTTTCTTAATTTACACCAGCTTGAGAAAAAATGAAGTCTTGTCTGTTTTGAATAAAAATAAACAATGAGAATTCATAGAAAAATGTGACAAAATTCAGCATTTCCCTGAGTTTTTTCTTTTATCCTAGACAACAAGTAAAACACCCAGGTCTGCTTCGATCACATGTCTGTTACTGATAAGTGTCTGGTTTCCATATTAATCCATATGAACTGTGGATATGCAAGTAGATATTTCTTCCTTTCCCAGGCAAAGGTGAATTTCCCCTTATAAACATAGCTGGCTCCACAAGTAACAATACTTGTTACAATATGCAGAAAGAGTACAAGTTGAATGACATCTGTTGTATGTGAAATCTAACTTTTACATAATTTTTTATAATTTCATTAATCATTGTTGAAACAAGATACAACAAAAATAAAAAAAGTTTAACAGAATGATACAAGTCAGCAAAGGAAATGATCAAACATATGAAATGAAGGTTAAAAGGAATTTCTGCTTTTAATCAGCTGGGAAGCTATATTTATATATCCTTCACCAGTTGAAATGCTTAATGTAACAGTCTTTCTTAAATGCATAACTTATGCTTGTACATGGTTGTAATAGTTTGTACTGTCTTTAAGACAGTGCTGTGGTAGCATTTAAAAAAAAAGGACCTGGAAATTATGAGTGTAGAGTATTTACACCTAATAACATCTTTTACTTTAGTCAGCAATTAAGGTAGTGAGTGTTTGGTTACTCTTCTGGAAAGCCTTTTTTTGCCCCTTGTCCCCTCAAGTCCCAAGAAGAATGCATGCAGGCTGTGATTTAAGTGGTTACTTCTATGACTGTAGCCTGATAACTCTGATTTCCTCCTGTCTTCTGTAGTAAATCAAGCACTCCAAGGAGAATTAAAACCTGCCTGGTGAGACTCTGATTTGGTACTTGTTGCATCCTGACCCAAGTCAGTGAAGAGCTCATGTAATGACCCTCACTGGCATGAAACAGTGCTCAAATATTGCACGCACTTTAAATTATTTTATTTCTTGTGTCAGGTATGTCTTCCTTTTCTCCACTCCCCCATATTTTTGTCTATTGATTTTTGACAAAGTGAAGAACAGAACCTTTCATTGAATCTTTATGAAAAAGAGTCTACTAAGTTTTAAGCACTGAGGTTTTTTTTTGGAAAAGAAGCAGTTAGAGGGGTGGAGGTGGCTGGTACAAGAAATATAATAAGAAATGAACATGAAACAAGACAGGAGAAAATTATATGTAGAAAAAGCAATATACTTCAATAAAAGGGCTCTGTGCAGTACAAGCAGCTAAATGATAGATTACTCTGAGTAAATGTAAACATACATTTTTGCATTCAATTATTGAACTGGCTTCAGTAAATAGATGCCTATTGTAACCTCCATGCAGAATAAATAGAAAGCGGTTTCAGCATGAACAATGAAACTACATTAGTGAGCAATATTTTAAGCATTAGCCTCAGTAAAAATACACCCATTTTACTCAAGGAATACATGTCTGACAGGGTGGTTTCCCAAAGTAAATTCAATTTTTTATAATTTTTTTTCTATGTAATATCTTTTTTTTTCAGTCCATCCCTTATGATGGCCAAGTTAACTTGCAGAAATATTTTGCTCTGTAATGCAATAAGGAACAAACTGATCTTCTACCATTTAATAATGGCTTTCACTGCTAACTGGGTTTATGACTTCTTTAAATGCACTTTAAGCTCCTGATTCAACAGGGTACTTATGCTCAAATGTAGGCTTTTTTATGAGTGCGAAAATCAATGGGATGACTTATGCACTTACAGCGTCAGTTCAAGCATCTTACTGATTTGGAATTTGCAAGTGAATTAGAAGCAGATGGTAGCACATCTTTCATTTGGTAGTTAGCAGGGAGGGAAGCATTTAAGTTGCATACAGGGTTTAAGATTCTGGAGAACCTGAATACTGTGGACAGGCTCGGAAATGAGTTGTCTTTTTGTTTTGCTTCTAATTTGAGCTAAAGTATATTCTGTTACATTATCTTCAGGTGGGCTGCTGCATTACAGACTTCTATCTATCTGAATCTGCCTGGTGTATGTCCTTATATAACTTAATTTTGGAGGAGAATCACCAAGTAGCATTTCTGCTCCTTCACCCATATCTTGCATTTCATGCTATATTTTCCCGGAAAGACATGAATTCATATTAGCTATCCTTATGTGCCTTATTGGGTACAGGTTATGTGCTTATATATGAGAACAAAAAATGACAAATTGCAGTATCTCAATAAATTCAGGGACTTTAATCAAAAGGAAGATAAAAAATAACAAAAAAGCTACTTAACTGCGCATTAGGAAAAAGGTTGGTAATGGTTTGTTGTTTTTTCCTCCCCTGTCTTTGGAGTGCTACAAGATTAATACTCTCAATTTTGCTTTCCCTTGTATTAGAACTGTGCTTCTTTTGGCATAGTTCATATTGTTTTTTTTTCTGTTTTCCTCCATCTTCTTTGTGGTGCTTTTCTTTCCCATCACTTACCTCAACATGCAATGAAGCTGAGAAAGCTTTATCTGAACATGTTTATAAATGCTGGTTCCCTTCAAATATTAATAGGTTTTGTATACCTTCCTGAAGTTGGAAAAAAATATCTTCCACTAAAGTGCTCATAAATAAAGGAGCTTATAACCTGGAGGGAAGGGCAGCGGACTGTTTCATTCACAAGCCTCTTTTGTTGTTTGCCTTATTTCTCATCACCATACAATTCAGCCAGGAGAAGTTAGGTGAAATGTAAACAAAATGCTTCTTACTGATATTATTTTGCATCACAGAATGACATTTCAAACTAACTTTTGTTCTGTCCTTTCTTCACATGCCATGTTCTTCACCACACAATTTTAGCAGAACTATCTCTGCTTGCTCAGAAATAAGAATTATTGGACAGTGCCAGAGCACTGCGGAGGTCTTGTCTTTGTTTGGGTTTTTGAGGTAGATTGAAAGAAGAAAGAGAGAGGACCTTATTCAAAATGAGTACTTGGTAGTTTGTTTTTTGGATTTTTTTTTGTTCTGTTGTTTTTTGGGGGGAGGTTGTTTTGTTCTGTTTGTTGTTTTTTAGGGTTTTTTTTCAGTAATAAAAAAAGATGAATATATATTCAGGTTTTGTTTCTGGAGTACCTTTTGTAAATAAAGAACAAAACCAAAACTAAAACAAAAAGAGAAAGGAAGAATCACAACAGGAAGAAACAGATCGTGATTTGTATTTATAAAGATATAATTTCAGTTAGATTTTATAGGTAAGCTTCTCAAGCAAGTGAGCTTCTTAGGCTCAAGTCAATTTTACATATGTCATATTGATTACATTAGTCTTCAATAAACATTAATATTGTCTGGAAGATGACTTACAGCTCAAAGGATCTGCAGCTTCTCAGAGGAGAGAATAAAAGGCCATACCACATTTCAATTTTTTTTCTCTTTTTTAAAAATCTAATTTCTTTAACAGACAAATTTCATTACAGGTCTAACCAACAGTGTTCACATTTGAAACACAAGCCTGGTTTATTTATTTTCTCACAAACTTGAAAAGCATTGAGCAAAGAGCATAGTACAGAGACCTGCCCGTGGTTATCTAAAGAGGTAGTCAAGATACACCTTTCCTTTCAGGGAGAACAGTTAAGCAATGGGAGCAAACCAGCTACTTTTCAGTTAGCTTGAGGAGGAGCTCTTAGAATTTATATTTTACAGTGGGATGTTAGCAGGTGAAAGTACATGTTGTTGGGTATTAAGCTGTAGTATGACCTTCCTGTGCATTAGGTTCTTCACAAGTCTTGCGTACATCCAGGTATGCATGCTCTCACCTCACAGCATCTCAGAATAAAGGCTTTCTGTGATGGACAGGCTGCTACTGTTTACTCTGCTGCCTTGAGACAGATGTTGCACTATATTTTTTTTATTAACACAGAACATCTGATGCACTGTAAATTCAGCTTTACTGAGATACCTTAGTTATGGAATACAGGAATTTGTGATAATTGGATGAGAACTGATATTTAAATATTAAAGCCACTGAGAGATGGCAAAAGTAATACGGTCTGGGAAGCTGATGATGTTATTTGCCTGATCAAGCCAGGACCAATTGGCCTAGTTACATGCTGAGGTTGCAGTAACTGCTAGTTCAATTTTTTGAATAGGGAAGAGAAATGAAATTAAAACTGAAATTAAAGTCAAAGAACAGCAGGCATGGTTGAAGGTGTCTTTGTGAAGTGAGATCTTGCTCAGGGCCAGTTTAATTATAACCACAGTACCTCAAAAAACAGAATTCTGAGCAGCAATTTCTGTTGACATTAGCATCCAAATTCATAAAGTGTAGGTAAATATTTATAAATATTTAAAGAATCTTCTCTTTATATTAAAATTTATATATATTATTGTTTGTTTTTGCCTTCAAGATAATGAACATGAATAGGACTCTAGGAGTGGGTGAACATATATGTACAGGCACTACATTATGCATTTTACGCATACTTCTAGGTGACTAAGCATGGTTGAAGGAATGTGTTACAAGGATAGACAGATTGAGACCTAAAGACAATTTTCCTGTAAATAATACTTTAACATATAGGCAATGTCTCCCCAGGCAGGTAGACCAAGTTTTAATGGGTTTATATTTCGTTCTCATTGGTGAGAAAAATCTCTGTGTGACAAAAAAGATGTTGAATGGTTATAAACTGTCTGTGAGTAACATGAAAATTGTCTCAGGATGGTAAGGGACTCTGCCTGCAAAAAGCAATATAACATTTCTGTCTCTATTGCAATTAAATAGAAAAATGACACAGATCTGCTTCTTGAGTCACTTGGAAATTACTATGCTAAAGAGGGCTGCGTCAGTTCCTCTCCAGCATAACTACACTGCACAATTGTGTTTGACCACAGCTGCAGCTGAATATATAGATCTGCATATCTGTTAGTAAGCTAGATACCACTGTGATAGGAGTGTTTAAAGACTAAAAAATCAGGCCAGTTTCAAACTTCAGATCAACTATTTACTGGATCGAGTGCAGACTGCCAGTGTTCAGTTCTTAATAGCTATCTACAGAACAATTGGTCTTTAGAAACTTACCCTAAATTATCTATCAGCTTGAAATACCATTGGAGCGTAGGAAGTATAGTTAGAACTGATGGCTGTGGTCCTTCACTGGCACAGTCAAGATGGTCAAGCTTGAGAGTTTTTTTGGTAAGGGAAGCCAGAATTGAAATGGGCCTCCTCCTTTGTTTGCCATTATTCCACTTTCATCATTGTTGTGCAAGTTCCACATCCCCCCAAAAATCATAGAATGATAGAATCATTTAGGTTGGAAAAGACCTTTAAGATCATCAAGTCCAACTGTAAACCCAACACTGCCAACTCTACCACTAAACCATGTCCCTAAGTACCACATCCACAACATGTTTTAGGTACCTCTAGGGATGGTGACTCAACCACTTCCCTGGGCAGCCTGTTCCAGTGCCTAATAACCCTTTTGGTGAAGAATTTTTTTCTAAAATCCAATCTAAACTTCTGGCACAACTTGAGAATGTTTCCTCTTGTCTTATCACTTGTTCCTTGGGAGAAGAGACCATCACCCACCTTGCTACAACCTCCCTTCAGGTAGTTGTAGACAGCTGTAAGGTCTTCAGTCAGACCCCTTTTCTAAACAATCCCAGTTCTCTCAGCCACTCCTCATACGACTTGTGCTCTAGACCCTTCATCAGCTTTTTTGCTCTTCTTTGGACACACTCCAGCATCAAAGTGTCTTTCTTGTAGTGGGGGAAGTTCCTTAGAGGTTTGATACTAATCATTACCTTTATAAAGGATCTGGATGACAGGGTTGAAAGTAACCAACTTATGTCAGCCATGTGGATGACTACAAACCAGGAGATAATATAGATACACTAGAAGGAAGGGCCATTATTCAAAGTGACCTAGACAGGCTGGAAGATTAGGTCAGAAAGAGCAGCATGAATTTTAACAAAGATGTTAAAATCCAAAGGAGCAGTAGTGGCTGGGGTCTGACTGGCTGTGGTTCACCTGCAGAAAAAGATGTGGGAATCCTGCTGGTCAAGAAGCTGAATGCATGCCATAGATCACCTTTGCAGCAATGAAGGCAAATCTTATCATGGGCTGCATCAACAAGAATATAGCCAGCAGACCAAGGGATGTGATTACTTGCTACTTTTCTGCCATAGCTGGGACACTGTTTCTGGGACACTAATAAATTTTTGGAATGTTAGGTAAAAAAGCACTAATCAGGAAGTGCCTTGTGATGACAGGCTTTCATAAGAAAAGTTTACTTGACTGGTGGGTAGCTGGACAAAGGCAACTCATGACATCTCTTGGCCAGATAGAAACAAAAATGAACTATGATCTGCACTGTATGAGTTACTGTCAAGTAGCTTTCAGATGAATTAATACACTGAAACCTAATTAAACCACAATCCTTCTATCTTGCCTTTCTCTCTGCATGTCTAGGACAAGTAGAAGTCTTCATACATCTGAAATATCATAGACCAATTAATATGCACAAAAGCTGCATATTCTGCAATGGGAATAGAGTTAATCTAACATAAATTACATTTTGGAGACTCAGAGTAACATTAAAATATTTTTCCCAAGTCTGCTCCTACTTGCACCAATTTCTCAGCAGTGTAATGTTATTGATTTCAGTGGTATAAATTGAGTGAGGTTTTTGCTTTTTATCTCCACTATTTAAAGTATATGGACTTCTTTGACCTTCTTCATTAGTTAATGGAACTTTAATGTGCAAAGATGGGGTAGTAGGATGAGTGATTCATTGTACGCAGAATTCTTCTATTCTATTAAGTTTATTATAGGCCACATAGTTTTACATCATATTTCTCCAAGTGGTTTTATTTCATTAGTTACTTTACCACTATATTAGCCCGGACACTCACAGATTGGGAAATATACTTTATACTTTTACATAATTCTGTAAAAATAGACATGTAAAGGCAAAGACTATAAAGAATGTCTATAAGAACTGTATTTTGAATGCATTTCCAATTATTTTATAATGCTTATTATGATACTAACGGGTTTATTACATAATGTGTTAAAGTCTTGATTGTAAGAGTAAACAAAGAGTGGTATGGGCCAGATCTATGTTCTGCCAAACCAGCTACCTTATCTCTGACATGCCATCTACAGCAGGTGCTTAGTTAAGAGAACAGCAGCAGGGAGTACAAATACGCTGACGCTGACCTGACTCCATTACTTTATATCTCATTGAATTCCTGATTTCCAAATGCTGCTTTTTATCTATGCTAAGCAGTTTGCTTTTATTCTCATGAATTTGGATTATGAAGCTAATAACTTTTAGTACCCTTGCTAATTTTTAGTATCCACAATGTCTCCCAGAAATTGCATCTTCTGAAGAACAAGCTATTTTTTTCTTATTTTGAAAATTAAACCAACTTTTATCTTGCATTCCCTCATTCCTGCATTAGATGTGTATGCCAGTAAATGTGACTTTTGCCATTATTAACAGAAGCCCGCATCCCCCATGGTACCCTGGGGTAACAGGTCTGTGCCCTGTGAGGCTGTACATGTCCTGGCCCTGTCCAAGTGTCACTGGCGGACCTGGCTGCCTGGGAGTGAGTGGCTCTCACCTCTCCAGGATGCACTAGGGCTGTGAGATACTGTTGGTGATGTGGTCCATGCTGAAGACAGGGAGAAAACTAAACTTAAATGGGCCCAAAACTGAGGAGGAAAGGATCTCCTCCATGAGCATCAGAGTTCTTTTATTGAAGCCCTGAGGTTGCTGAGAAAGCTTGCAATTGTTCCGTTCTCCTGAAGGAGAGTGAAACTGTCCACATGAATACCCGAAGAGGCTCCCAAGAGGTAAACTTCAGAGAAGAACATCAGGTGAACAGCAGAGAGGAGAGGCAGCAGTTGGACAGTGAAGAGTTTTTTGCATCACAATTTTAACTCTTTTATTAGCAAGGCTTGTCTGTGTTAATTAACTGCTTTGGTCTATTAGACTTAAAATTTTATTTGCATTAACAATACATTCTTAGGTTCCATTCCCTTTTCTGTTCTGCTCCCTTCCCTTTTGTCTGTAGCAATATATAAGATACTACACA
The DNA here is from genome assembly GCA_009867235.2 of Psittacus erithacus. NCBI lineage: Eukaryota > Metazoa > Chordata > Aves > Psittaciformes > Psittacidae > Psittacus > Psittacus erithacus. Next base: position 6,080 of record WYDI02018846.1, on the reverse strand, counting down.
TGATTTGATGCTGATTCTTTGTACAAGCCAGTTTGGACCAGTCTGCTGTTCTGTGAGTTTGGAAAACTTTAATAGCATGTTTCATAAGGAGCAGAGACTTGTGTGGACATTAAAAAGCACATTAATGAAAGCTTGTGTTTCTAATTCACTTGCAATATTGAAAATCCCATCTCTAAATCAAGGGGCTTTTCAAGCACTTCAGAATCTTTATTTGATATTCAGGGCTGTTTAATGGATTTTAATGTATTTTAAAATTTCTCCCATTAAGTGAACTATGAAATAATTTTTACAAACATGCAGAATAATGTCAAGGACCTAAGCAAGAATTTCCAATAAATTCATAAAAAATAACCCCCCTGAACACCCAAACAAAAACCCCAATTTACCATGGTTTATTAGTTATAAACTCAGATGTTCTTCTGAAGTATAATGTCCTGTATTTAATTTTTCTTTGAGTGTGTGTGCATCCGCTTAATAGTTCAGCACAAGTGCAGAAATATGCTGTATCCTGTTCCTGCTACTTTAGATTATACACTTGTGCGTTGTATTATTGTATTGAATATATTCTACTTTGATCTGACAGGATTATGGAAAATTTTCATACTTTCAAATTAAGATTCTGAAAGACTTCTATTATTTATTTTAGAGTGTGAAAAAAAATTATTTTCTTGACTTTCAATTTTGCCTTACTTTTCTAGGAATAATTCTTTTCCTCAGACATTTTTATCTATTTAAGATGTGATTGCTATGGAGGACCACCACTACATACAGTGGTACATACAGATACAGCCCACCTAGATGAGGAGAGTATCCTGCATGCACTGTTTTTCAAAAATATAATGGAAAAGGTTTGTAGAAGAAATTAGATGGAGGTAATTTCATGTCATCATATGAAGAACTAAGGCTGTGCTGTGTACACTTCAGGAGCTGTAAAAAGAAGTAATTTGTCTGTCATTGTCTAGCTTTTCCTCTCATATCAACATATGAATAAAAATTTTTGGTCTGTGAGTGCACTTACCCCTTCCAGTCACTACAGCAGTAAAATGGAAACATCACAGAAATGGCAAAACTGTACACGTCCACGAGTCTTTTTGTTTTCTCTTGTAGCACACTTACTATTGGGCATGTCACTGGAATGCATTGAAATATAATTACTTAAAACATTCTCTCCAAAGTGAGTAATAGACTGCTTTTTGTTCATTTTTAATGTTCAGCTTTGCTTTAACTTTCAGTGAAGAAAATGTGCCCTATTTTATTATGAGTACAGTATGGAATAATTTTTTATCAATTTTACATTGATAATTCCTACAGGATAAATTAGAATAATGATCTGTACAAATCAGAGAACCATATCAGCATATTTTTAGCTCTGCTACAGATCGAGTTGATTTAGTTCAGCCAGCAGTAGTTCTTTAACGAATTTTGGAAAGGCTGCATTTTATAATGGGAAAGGTCATCTGGCAGTATGCAGCAGGTGGTGAAAGGATTTGACCTCCCATTTTTGTCACCATGTAAGAGCTTACACATTATTTGTATTTCTAGTATGTCATTTCAATTTCTGTCTAAATAGCCTAGCTCTGTCATATGCAGATAAGTAGGTGGAAGGAGGCTGAAGTGCGGGTCTTCCCTGGCAGTAAGAATGTCCTTAGTGAAGCTGCAGTTATAGGAAGGACTAATGAGAAATATCCTCCATACCCCTTCTACTAATTTTGCACATAACATAGAGAGATAAAGCAGCACCTATAAATATCTGCATGGGGATGTAAACCCATGGGAAGATCACGACTGCAGCAACAGATGGGAGATAATGTGTAGATACAAACCTGAAAGAGATGGCCAGCCCCCTCTTTTTTGGATCTGCTGAGCTTTATAGCTATTGAGCAAGTGCTGGTATCAGGTGGATATAGAATTTGCTATTCCAAACAGGTCAATATTCCAGTTAGCAAAGCAGCATACATCAGTCTTGATGATGAAGCATGGGTGTGCACTGCGATTTGTGCTGCAAAGTAAAACCAGAAAAAGATGGAGAAGTGTCTGCTATTTGTGCTGTCCTGAAGTTCTTATCAGCTGAAAATGATCCATGCACTGAAGAGATGCCTAATAGAAAAAATAATATTTTAAACTGTTCTGTACGAGTAATAAGAAAATAATCTATTCTTGTGCTTGCTGCCAAGTTTCAGTATATACTTCAAAATTATTTTTCCAGTTCAGCTCCAATTTGAGGAAAAATTGTTTCAGTTCAGTTTAGAAGCAATAATTGTTCCAATTTTTTGTTTCATAAAGTCTGCTATTACAACAAAATTCAAAGGGAAGGGTTTAGAAATTTTAATTTTTTTTAAATAAATTGTATTGCAATTCAATCACTGCAACACAGAGATTCTGATTACCTATTTTCTCTGTGTGAATTACCTTTATCTGAATTTGTTGTCAAGCTTAGTCTTTATTCTATCTATCTTCAGAAAGCATTATCAAACCCGATAAAAGGACTATTTCAAGCCAGAGGACATTTCACCCTTTCTTGCTGCTTGGTATTTTGTTGTCTTTTTACCTAGTAAGTTCCTTTTGGAATTTAACATCACTTGCGCTGGATTTTCCTTTATCTGAAAACTCACTATGACAAGTTTACTGTGTTGTCTTGATTTCAGCTGGGATAGAGTTAATTTTCTTCCTAGTAGCTGTTACAGTGCTGTGTTTTGCCTTTAGTCTGAGAATAATGTTGATAACACTGATGTTTTAGTTGCTGCTAAGTAGCACTTACCCTGATCAAGGGTTTTTCAGTCTCTCATGTTCTGCCAGTGAGGAGGGGCACAAGAAGCCAGGAGGGAGCAGAGACAGGACACCTGACCCAAACTAGCCAAAGGGATATTCCATACCACAGCACATATACAAACTGGGGAGAGTTGGTCAGGAGGGGCCAATCACTGCTTGGGGGTGGGCTGTGCATGCAATTGTATTGTTCATGACTGTTGCTTCTTGGGTTTTATGCGTCTCTCTCTCTTTCCTATTAATATTATTGTTATTATAATATTTTACTTTATTTCGATTATTAAACTGTTCTTATCTCAGCCTCTTCAGTTTTACCTTTTTTTCCTCATTCTCCTCCCCATCCCAGCATAGGAGGGAGTGAGCGAGCAGCTGCATGGTACAGTTGCCAGCTGGGTTTAGACCACAACATAGGTACAGAGCATTCACAAGCAATATTGGCATCATGGTGGCCCAACTAGATTTCCAAAATAGAAAAAAGCAGCTGAATATAATTTTATTTTAAAGAAATTCAGAGTCCTTCCACTGTTCTAGGAGCAGCTTTGCCATCCCTAAGAACAGGTATCCTGGGGTGTAAACTTTAGCTGCACATCAGCCAGCCCTAGTTCCATTCCCAGAGAGTGATACTGGGAAAGCTGCTGTTCCCAGGGCTCAGCTAGGAGCTAAGCAAACCTCAGCAGCACAGTCTCATAGCTTCTGCTTATCTCAGAGTTCAGACAGAGCTCAGGTGGGTAACTCAGCCTTTCATAGAAGGAAGTGTGGCCTGGAATAAAAAGAAGACTGCATTGTCAGGGTGATTCATTACTGCTCCAAAGATATGGAGTTCTGTCTGTGCCACTGTCAAAGAGTCTGTGTGACATTCAGTAACACAAAAGTAATTATTAGTTGTGTGTTTCTTATCTGCTGGATGCCCAGTTTGGAGAAATTGATAACTCCAACAGAAATTAGTGCATTTTAAATACATGAAGCTACAAAATGCAAAACAAACTGGAAAGTTAGATTCTTTATCTCTTATGTTGGCTATGTTTATATGATAAATTCTTTGATTTTTACAGTCTCTATCCTTTGTATGTATAATCACCCTAACTGACCTCTCACAAATAACAATGGTGTTACCAATTTAAATTTATTAAGTGTACTTCTATTATATTGATGAACCTTGTAGAAAAGTTCATGAAGAAGCTAGTAATTCTGAGATCAGAGCAAGGGCCGAATACTGTGCAATAACTGATCCTGTACATAAAAAAAGAGCTAAATGTGACTAGCTCTTCATTAACCAAGCATAGCCTTTCTTCTGCAGGAATGACATATGATAATATGGAATAAAGAACAATGTAATTGCATATCTAAAGAATTATCATAATGATACACACAGTGGGATTAAATTATTGCTTTGTAGACAATCCATATTCTGGTATTCTCTTACTTGTGAATGCTTTTGACTTAATGATGACTTGATATTGTACTATAAAATCGTGGTGGGAGGGAGTACTAGACGATACAGTAAACCACGTACATTAAATTAACTCCCTTATAACTTTTCTTCTTCTAAAGGAAGATCGGTGAATATTTACATTATAAAGACTTTATTAGAAGTTCCAAATTGCTAGCATGACATTTTTTCTTCAGAGGGAGAGAAGGAGGAGAGGAGGGAAAGTTAGGGAAACAGGAACAAGGTTAAAGTAACCATTTTACACTTATCTCTGCTGATCAGCCTGTTTTTTTTTTTATTTGGTTAACGATAAGCTTCTTCAGCTTTAATTTAGTCTTAAACTGTTTTTCAAAAGGAAACTTTTACTGAAAGATTTATTAGGAAAAATATTTTGACTTGAAAATACAGGATATCATATGTCTTTTAGAGAATCATGGAATGGTTGGGATTGGAAAGGACTTTATGATCATCTAGTTTCAACTCTCCTGCCATGGGCAGAAACACCTTCCATAGACCAGGTTGCTCAAGACCCTGTCCAACCTGGCCTTGAACACTGCCAAGTGTGGAACATTCACAACTTCTTTGGGCAACCTGTTCCAGTACCTCCCCACCCTCACAGTAAAGGACTTCTTCCTTATATGTAATCTGAACTTCTAAGGGTTTAAGTGTAAACTTTATGAGGTTTGCCTCACCTATAACACTATGCATTATGAAAAAAGATCATCTTGAGACCTGTTCTTCAAAACAGGCCTTTTTTGAATGACTTAGGTTTACTTTATTTCTGAAATTAACTGTGTTGTGTTTAATAGGAGAATGAGAAAATTTAAGTTAAAAGCTGAAGGGAAAAGTCCTATTTAGTATGGCAACATTTCCCATGCAAGTTTGTAATGCAGCATGCTGTCACTGGGCAATAAATGTAATACCTGTGCTCTTCTAGATTCTGATGTCTTACCTTAACAACTTAAAATGCATTTGAATGATTCTGCCATAATGGTAAGGAAGTAAATCTGTCTGACAAAGGAATTATGAGAATTATCTGTATCCAGGCTATTATTTGAAAAGATAAATGGTTTCTAAATCAGCCAGGACTTCTAGAATGGTCTGAGGAAGAAGGGTTGTATTTGTGCTTTAGTTTCAGGAAAGAAACCAAATGTTGATTGATATTCAAGGATCTCCTGCAACCAGCTCAGGAGTGTTGTGTCCTGACTAGAAGGAAGTGCAGCAGGAGGGCCAGGAGACCTCCCTGGATGGATAAGGAGCTGCCAAGGAAACTTCGAGGGAAAAAAGAGACTTATAAAAGGTGGAAGCAAGGACAGGTGGCCTGGGAAGAATATAGGGATGTTGTCTGGGAAGCTAGGGACCAGGTTAGGAAAGCTAAAGCCCAGTTAGAATTAAACTAATGTTCTGACCACACCACCCAAGTGTTGGAAGGCAGACGCAGAGACTGTGAGAATTAAGACCCTAGGCCCACTGTAGGAGAGGATCTGGTTCGAGACCATCTTAAGAACATGAACATAAACAAGTCCATGGGACCTGATGAAATCCATTGGCAGGTCCTGAAAGAGCTGGCAAATGAAGTTGCTAAGCCACTGTCCATCATATTTGAAAAATCATGGCAGTTGAGTGAAGTTCCCGATGACTGGAAAAAGGGAAATATAGCCCCCATTTTCAAGAAGGGGAAAATGAATGACCTGGGGATTTACAGACCAGACAGTCTCACCTCTGAGCCTGGCAAAATCTTGGAGCAGATTCTCCAGGAAGGCTTGCTAAGGCACATGAAAAACAATAAGGTGCTTAGTGACAGCTAGCATGGCTTCACTAAGGGGAAATCCTGCCTGACCAATTTGGTGGCCTTCTATGATGGGGCTACAGAACTGATGGAGAG
>WYDI02018844.1:0-12286 GCA_009867235.2 Psittacus erithacus | reverse complement strand
TTATACCTTAGTTACTGGACTGTTCTTATCTCAACTCGTGGGAGTTACATTCTTTCGATTCTCCTCCCCATCCCTCCAGGAGTGGGGGGGGGGGGGGACAGGTTGTGGGGGGGGAACGAGTGGGCTACATGCTTTTCTAATTTACGACTAAGCTTAAACCACGACAACCCTACTGGAGGGAGCTCCCTCTCCCCATGGTCTAAAAGTTTGTACAGGACAGTGTCAGGAGCTCTGGATTCTCACTTTGGTTCTACTGTTGTCATTCCATGACCTGCCAGGTTAAATCACTTCCCTTCTTTTTTCCAGGGAAGAAAGATACTGCTGTCTCCCCTTCCCCTTGCCAGGGCATTGAAGATGAATTATGTGAAATCCGCAACATTTCAGGCATGCCTGGGTATGCAAGACACAAATCAGTAATGTGAACTACATTCTCCAAGGGCCTGCACACACCTCAATGCTGGGATGCATTCTACTGTTGGGGCAGTGTAGACGAAAGACACATGGAGGCAAGGCCACCTCTACAATCATTTCTTACCAAGGCGTTGCTGGAATGCAGCACCACAGCTCCATATCTGCACTAGTTTTCCCTCTCAGCCCTATATACAGAGAACATCCAACTGCTGTAAGCTTTCTATTCCTCCTCTGTGCTGCAGAAGCATTACAAAATTGAGATAATCAGGGCTCAGGATTAAGGCCAGAGTCTCCATCCCTAGGGATTTAGAACTTTAAGTAAAAAGTAAAACAGAGCACGTTAGAACAAAGAAATGATAATACAAATGAGAAGGGACTGCTGTTTCTTCCCAGAGAAAAGAAATGGTTTTCCAAAGTGTGTATTTGTAGGAACAAAAATTTTGCCAGAGAAATCTCTCTTAATTCTTGCCAGCAAAACATTGATGTCCTTTGAGGAAGCACACATCCAAACTAAGTATGATTGTTTTAAGGGTTTTAAAAAGCCTCATTCTGCATGATGATTGCTGAAGGGTTAAGAGCTCCCAGAACCGTCAGTCCTTTTCACAGTTAGACCCCCACCAAAATCACAGCCATAGAGTTCTACCCGAAGAGCAATACCACTGTACCATGTTCTTGGAACAATGCGGATAAACCTGGATAGGATGGGTGGGTTAAAGAAATGCTTGACATGCCCGTTGCTGTTTTCATTACCCAAGAAAACCTGAAAATTAACAAACACACAATTAGTTAAAAGGCAGCACTTAAAAAAACCCCAAAACAAACAAACAAACAAAACCAAACCCCAAAACCCCCAAACAAACACCAAAGCAAAACCCAAACCTGCTTTTTCATTTTAAAATGTTTCCAAGCTGTTGCATTAACCATCCAGGAAACACGGACCAACTAGTTTCTGATTTTACATGAGACCACATCCAGCCTGTTCCTAAAATGCTAGTTGAAGAGTAGTTCAAGCCAGCAATATCTGAGTCTGAATCAAATCTGAGTCTGAATCAATTAAACAGCCTCTGTTTCCATCCACAGCAGAACAGTTTCCATTCTAACTTGGCTAAACTAAAACAAAACACTCTTCCCTTATTTTACTCCGTCAATAGCCCTTGTAGGTTAGGTTAGTGTAATAAAGCGATATGGGCAACAACACAAGTACTGTGTCTGCTCTGTGGATAGCTGGAGCTGTCCAGCTCTGTACAGCAAAACTGCTCACTAACATTAATTTAATTTATAAAATCAATGCAGAAATAAAACAGCTGAAAAGAGGCCCCAGGAAATCTATTGTTCATTCAAATTAAATGTCCTCCTTTACAAATAACATTAGTTCCTTTTATCACAATGTTGACTTCATACTCTACAGATTTGGCATTCTTTCCTGTTACTAGTATTCATTACTATGACTAAAATCAGATGGATATTATGACATTATTTGCAGTAACCCCAGATCCCTAGCATTGTAAAATCCTCTGGGAATTTCTCTTCAGCTCTTTAGTGTATTCTGCCTTTGAGACTTGACTGTGCTCAGCATCTAAATCCAAGCAATGATACAATTGCCAGAGCTGAGAATGATACCTTTGCCACTGAGCTTGAACCATCGGTATAGGATTTCCACTCTGAGCCTTGGTCACTGTATAGGATAATATAGGTTTTCACAAAGTTTTCAGCAGACATGTACTTGACTCCCTGGGTAGCGATTGCAGTTATCTTCTTAACTGTGAGGAGATCAATTTGCAGCCACTGTTGGTTGTTGTTCAACTACAATTCATAAAAAGAGTTGTCTATTAGCAAACATGTCTATGTCTGTATTTACCTAAGTGAAAAGTCCTGCTTAAAGATAGTTTAAACTGCATCAAAACTGTATCTAAGAAGTGCACAAGAGTAAAGTTGAGGCAAAAGTCACAAACGTTCTTGGTGGCCCCTACAATTAAGTTCTTCACTGCAGGTAATGTCTTGGTGTCTTAAGACTTCCACATTAATTCCCAGTACATAACAAAAAATAACACAGATTTATCTCCAGTATTAAAATGCAATACATGATACTAAATGCTTGTAAAACCAGTATCTTACAACAAATCTTTATGAAGCATCCAAGGTGCTTCGTAGAGAAATGTAGCTCCATTTTGAAGACTCAGATGCTCGCGTGCCTTATTGAAGGTCATCAATCCCCAGATCCATTAAGCAGCACTACCTATAAGGAACCCAGGAAGGGTTTCTTTAATCCCTTCAAGCCAAATATTCAAGCTGTATTCATATCCTGACATTAAAAGGGCTGTTTCTGCAGGGAAGTGCTGCAGGTTATGGCCCAGAGAACAATAGCCATCTCAAAATACGATTTCACTGCTGTTGCCAGAAGTTCAACAAGTTTGCCACTGGAATTGTTGAATGGGCTTCTTCCCGAGGGATGGCTGTGAAATAACCCTAACATGCTTGGCACTGGACACAACGTGCAGGTAGCGCATGAGCACACAGGCAGTACAAATTTAGTAACTGTAGCTGTCTTGCTGTCATCCCTATTTTTCACCATTACCTTCGCTCGCCAGGCATTCATCTTTCCTTCCTGATTGAGACGAGCAAGTGAAGGGTCCCATGTGTTAAACCAGGATGTCTTAACAGACGAGGCTGTTATCTGGGTATTCTTGATCTCTCTGTTTTCCATTCCAAGTGGCAAAGAGCAACCTGTTAAGAGAAGCACCATGTTATCTTCAGTTTATCCAAGTAGCCACTGCGTAAGCAACAATGTTGGAACTGAGAACACCCACAATTTTAGCTTCATGTAAGATATTAGGTAAAAAAATTGCCAGAAAGGAAGCATGTGACCCATTCTTACCATCTACTTCACAGCCCAGAAGCTCCATGCGGAGAGTAGGCCTGTTGTAGGCCTCGGTTGGGTAGACTCTGATGTATCTAGCAATAATAGGGGGATCAATGATGTTCTCTTTCACGCTATAGGCATCAGAATTACCTTCAAAAATCTGTTAAAGAAAATAAAGAAAAAAAGAAAAAAGTCCACACATAGTTAATTTAGTGCAATCACACGCCTGGATGCTGCAAACCTGCCCTGATACAAAAGTAGTCTTTTTTACACTGTTAGCCCCATCCATGGTGATGAAACGCCCTGTGAAGGGCAACTTGGAATACTTCATGGTCCTATCTTAGCATATTTGAGATCGCCTGAAAATCTCAGTTGAAATAAGCAACCTATTTCTATGTACTACATAAGTCAGTAGTAAGATGTAAGTAAAGAAGGGAAAGGAAAGATAAGAGAGAACAGGTTTTCAGTTTGAGAGTTGTACCATAGAAACTTCAGGGAGAAGAAACTGAAGGGAGCTGTAATAAGCACAGTCGGAGCAGTTGGGCATAAAATGAACCTCTTTCAAGGTATAACACTTATGACAGAGGCCTCCTGCAGACAATTCAGACAGCTTAACATTCCACTATTGTGACAGCAGAAAGGGAGGAACAACAGGAAAGGTCTAACCCCAAATGACATAGGACCTGATTTTTAGTTCAGCTTCCTGCTTGCATCAAAAAAAGCTGACAAGGGCTTAGGAAATAAAAGTACAGAGAGGTACTTGTAAGAAAGCCAGACTCTACACAGCCAAGGTCACAGGGCCAGGCTAAACACTAGTCTATGAGATTCCTCATCTTACAGGTCTTCTGGCCTGAATTTTATTAGATTGGTCACTGCCCTTTGCAGCCTCAAGCTGTATTATTACGTCTCTGAAAGCCATAATTTTTTTCTCCTATCTCTTAACATAAAATTAAACTATCACCTCACTGCATCACCCACTGATGCTATCTAGGTTATCACAACCCCTGTGGCACATACAGACCTTTTGTGCTGGTGAGCTGTCTCCTTTGAAAGTTCTCCACTTCCGTTTGTCTTTGCTGTAAACAATGAAGAACTTCTGGACATACAAGGACTTTAAAAACTGCTTGGCTCCTTGTGTCTGTATCCCAGTTAACAGAACTTGTCTTTGAAAGTCTACCTAGGAACAGCAAACAGCTTTTCAAAGCCAATAATCCAATTTCATTCTTTGGCATCTACACATTAGCTTTGTGCCCTGCTTTTTAACACACACAACACTAACACTCTCAGGAGGAATAACAACCAGATGCCAAATTCCAAACCAATGCTGTCTCACTCTCATATAATTTGAGTATTTATTTGTGTGTGCATTTAATTTTGGATGCCATTTCACAGTGTTCAGCACAGCACCACAAAGACACCTCAAAAATATCTGTGACAGGCAGAACTCTTTTAGCCCCATTTTACAGATAGACAAAAGGAGTATAAGGAAATTAAAGACCGCATTTTCATGAGCTGCCTCTAGTTTTGGATACCCAGGCTGAGAAAAGACATATGACATTCTGAAGTGCTGAAAAGCTACCATTGCTGCTGATACCACATCCAAGCACTTAACACAACAACAAATCAGCAGGGTATGCCTGTCAGCAGTGAAATTCATTCTCTGGGGTATGCCCTCCACATCTCTGCATACTTTACTGCAGTAACCTTAGCTTCTCACTACCATGCCCCCTATCAAATTCTTTCTCCTTCCCAGCATTATTTCCAGTTACACATCAGGTCTCCTGACTTCATTTCTGCTAACTTGCTAGCACATCAAATGTTAGCAAGGCAAACACAACAGCCACCTGTTTAACTTACACTGCAACACTAGTTCGAGTCTTTCTTCTCTCCCAACTCCTAATTTTAATGAGATTTGTAAGAAATCAAATTTGCAAATTTGCTTTCTGGTGCAAAAGTGATTGTGATGGAAAAAATGATGGAATGACGTGACAATGATATGGTGCTTGAAGCCATAATTACAAGCTTAATTTCCCTAAGAAGCCACACTACGCTGTGTCAAGTTGGACATAGAAGCATCTCAACCAAAAAAAAAAACCCCAACAAACCCCAGCTCCCCCCGCCCCAAATATCTGAAGCAATGCTTGAGAGTACTGCACTTTAAATGATCACCCAGCACACACATACAGATGAGTATGTACTATCAGGTAGAGAGAGGGTGGAAAAAGTAGTAGAAAGAATGACTCAATTTGCCTACAAAATGGTTACAGTCTAAATTATGATGGTCCAGTCAATGACTTCAACAGCAGTAGAAACTGTGTTACTCCAGGGAAGGTAGACAGTTCATGGCATCACCATTCAAACTTGCTAGATGTTTTCAGTTTTCCCCAGCAGTCTTCGCAGAGAGCAAGAACATCTTGACCTTCTATAAGAAGCTGTAGGAAAATCACAACTCAATTATGGTCAAGCACTTCCTGAACCAACCATACCTGGATCCAAGCGAGTTCTTCTTTTTTCACTATAGTGCTCCAAGCATTGTATGTTCCAGAATTGTTTAATCGGGCTAACTTTGGTGCCCAATAGTCTAAGACAGAAAGTACAAATAAAGGATGAATGAATAAATTAAGGTTGTAACTTGCTACTGAGTGCTTCACTTCTTTTCCAGTCTGTCTTGGGGGAGAAAGAAAAACAAACCCATCAACCAACTAACCAACCAAGTCAGCTGTGAAGCTTTATAGTTGGCAGAATGACTTGAAAAATAACAGCATTTTTTGTAATGTACTGTCTGCTGATCTGGAACTGGGGTCTAGAGTCTGCTAATCAAGTGCTGGCCACCAGTAGTATCAGACACTGAATGTGCTCTGCATTCATGGAAGACAGCTCCCCTCTGCATAATGAGGTTTCCATGTTAACAAATTAAATGGAATATATATGACAGCAGAGTTTTCAAGCCTTTATAACACTGTGGCAGGAAAAAACCATTTTCAAAAATAAATAATTTGTTATTTCAAGGGAAAGGATGTGTGTTCCTGCATGTATGTGTAACCTGTACACCTTGATTTGCCACTGTCCATGTAAAATTCTATCAGTTTCTCTACCAAAGGATCCCACTTCTCTACCAGGAAAATACTTGGTAAATTAAAGACTCTGTTATTGCTCTGGGTGGATGCGAGGTTCCCAAATCTTTCATAGCAAGTATACTTTGTCCTTTCACACCTCATACCACATGCAAATCTCAAAAGCTTTTTGAATACTTGGTGTTCATTTTCAAGTAGGGAAACCAAAGGGCAAAAAGACAGAGCTGGGATTGTTCCAGGTCATCCAGTAGGCCACAGAACAGACAGAGGACTCCCCAGCTCTCAAGCTTGTGATACTGACAGCAGACCTGTGACACTGTTAAATTACAATGATGAGGGCTACCTCAGACAACTCTCAGTCTCTGCTTACAGCACCGGAGAGCTTTTAAACCTGACAGTGAATTAACTGTTGAACTGATCTTGTAAGACTTAGCATGAGACGCCAAAAGGATGTGGAACTGCAATACTTTGCTGGGCATATTCAGGAGCATGCCCAGACCTTTTCAAGTATTAACTCACCTATATGATGAGAAGCGTCGATTTGTGAATCCAGTATGACTCCACTTGCTAGACCCATTGGAATCTTGCACTCTAAAGAGAGCGCAGTAGGTTTGTTGTTAAAGAGAAGGACAATTCCAACATATATTCTGGAGGAATCTTCTAAGACAGTATCACTCAGAACAATTCTTAGTAACAATGTAACATCACCACTCTCTTCCCAGAGAAGGTCAAGTTAATCTCCGCAATTTCTCCCAACAGATTACGGAAGTTTACATTGGATATAAGGAAGAAGTTCTTTACTGTGAGAGTGGTGAGGCACTGGAATGGGTTGCCCAGGGAAGTAGTGAATGCTTCGTCCCTGGCGGTGTTCAAGGCCAGGCTGGACAGAGCCTTGGGTGACATGATTTAGTGTGAGGAGTCCCTGCCCATGGCAGGGGGGTTGGAACTAGATGATCTTAAGGTCCTTTCCAACCCCAACTATTCTATGATTCTAATCCACTGGTCATTTCAAATTCAAAGCCAGTATGCTAAAGGAATAAACATTGTATGCAAATACTTCAAAGCTGCTACGCTAGAGGTTAAACATTTTTTCTTCTACAACAAATTTACAGGAACCACTTCATACCCTCTTGAATGCACAGACAATCTGTTTTGGTTTTTTGCAGAACAATCGCTCAAATTTATTTTTAGTGATACTGAAAGGGTAGAGATGACTTGATAGCTTGACTCCCCCCAGGCAAAAAAAACCCCCTTAGTTCAGTACCTTTCTCTATAACCAAATAGGATGCTTGCATCCCTGCTTGCTGATATTCCCCCACTTCAGTGTCTAAAAGCCACCAGCCAGGTCTCTGTGGTTTCATTTCGATTGTTCTAAATGAGCCTTGAAAAAATGGAAGAGAAAGATGTGAGAAACACTAGCATCATAAGGTTGATGATAGCAAGGCTGGATGCTAAACCACAGACCATCCCGTGACTTAATAAAAAAAAATTAAATAACCTGCTACACATTATAGAGAGCAATAGCTACCAGCATCTCAATAATTCCTTTCTTAGCAGAGTTTAGAATTAAGTGACCAGATCAAAACCTAACCTTTGCTCCTGGTGCAAAACAGAAAATCTTGGATGTCTGTATGTAACATCAGATACCTGCACATTAAGTTCAGTGCTGAGCCAGGTAATGGACAGTGCTATTAAGTTTATTAGATAATGGAGGGATGTTAATTTGGTGCTGGTAATAGTTCTTACTCCTGCTGCCCCAGTGTGTTGTGTTCTTCAAGCAATGTAAAGGATGGATGAAAGAAACCAAAAGTAGACATGGGAGAATCAGACGTATGGGCCCTCACTGAATTTCTGCATGCCCCAGGAGTGCCAAGGGTTGAGCAAAAAGCAGATATGGTTTACTGCAGTTTTCAGAAAGCACAGTATGTGCTCTTATTGCTTTTCTTATGTTCATTTTCCATATATATCCCTTCTCATCTGAAAAGACATTTGTCCAAGCACTTAAGTTTTGCCTGTAACTTCACTCATCTTTCCAGTTTTAAAGGACAGCAATGTTACCTTTATTTCCCCCCTCCCAGTGTTAAGCAAGGTGCAAAGTGATGATTTTCCTTCTCACCATTGTAGGCAAATGAATCAGTAGCACTCTCAAACTCTTTCTTACTGTGCTCAACAGCAACTTCTATCCATCTTTACACTGATATGAAGACAACAGGCTGCAACGATCACCCCTTAGAACTTATTCTGCTCTGATACTTACCTGGAAGGAGCATGTATGTACCAAGCTGATGCTGTGGCTTTCCTTGTTCTATGAAGGTCTGTCCATGAAAATTAACAACATGGATGTCTTTTGGCCCACCCATATTCAGCAAATGCCATCGAACCGGTTCACCTTCATACATCCTCAAACCTTGCAAATTGTAGGTAATCCCATTAATGGCTGAAAATGAAGTAACACTGTTGATAAGGAAAACTGCTCACAAAACAGGTCTCAAAATGCTAGAATGTAATTATCGAGTAAAATATTTAATGAAGTAAAGCATTTGGGAAAAGGCAGATTCCTCTTCTCAACATGCCTTTTTGCAAACATGCTCACTTACAGCACACAAACATCAGATTTTCAAAGACAGAAACATAGTTTTGTTACTGACCTTCAAAAGAAAAACTGGTTGCCTTTGAACAGTCAGCTACTTATTTAAGTCTACAAGTCTGAAATCTTTGCATCCACAGAGAGGTATATGAAGAGCTGTCCTATGGCTGCTTTAAATTCCTCAGTAGAACTATGTGATTTGTCAAATTACAGTAGTATTTTTAAATTTATTGCAAAAAGGTTTCAGGGAATTAACTTCTTCCTAAAAAGAGGGTTTTTTTGTTTTCTTTTTTTCTTTGTAAATATGGGGGGTAGATGTACATGTGCAGCAGAGAGTAGTTTTCTGTTGAAGGTTTCAATCTCATATATCCTTTCTTCATTGTGATAATAAATTTCCAGTCAATACTAATCTTTACATATGAAACAACAACAAAACACATAATTAATGTGTAGGATTTATGCATGTTCAAAGATATTGTGAGCTGAGATACCTCCCCCAACACCTTTCCTTCTACCACAATAAACTGAATACTTGGCAAATTAAATAAGTACCATAGAATTTGTGGCACTGCTGCCTTTCTTGGGTCTTCTCAGTACACAGGCTTCTAGAACGTTTGTCGAAGTACCAGCTTTTCTCTTCATCAAAGACCATAAAAAGCAAGAAAAAGTCTCGGGTCGATGTTTTGCTGTTGTTTGACTTACTGAAGGTTCCTTTTTGACAAATCAGTATTGGCCCAATCAAACCAGAGTGAATATCTTTCTCCTAGAAGGTAATGAACTTGTATTAGATCTAAGAGTGGATTTCCCAAAAGATGTCAAAAAACTATAGAATTCTGTAGAAATGCATCAGACTCTAAAAATTTAAAGCAGAGATCAGAATTGCTGTTACCTTGTATCTTTACTTTGCCATGGCTCAATCTACCAATAAGCTCCACAATTTGAATTCTTCAGCAGCCTATATCCTCTTTTAACTGAGTATAAGAGATTAAATGTCAGATGGGAACATAAGGCCCAAAAGAAAGGCCAGATATCCAAAATGTGTTCTGCAGCTTACATTTCTACAGCCATACAGTAGTATCGTTTGGAGATACCTAAAACTTGACTGGATATGGTCCTGGACAACCTACTCTGAGTCTGCTTGAGTTGGGGGCAGGTGGACTAGATATTCTCTAGTGATCCTTTCCAACACAAATGTTTCTGTGATTCTGTGATCATCCCCAGCAACACTACCACTTCTATTTTGATTTCCTTACCATATTTAAATCAGAGTAGTAGATCCAGGACCGACAAGCTGCTCCTGACTGCACGGGTCCCGATCGCCTGTTTGCATACCATACATATATATAGCTGTTGTTTGGCTGGACTTGGTCATCTTCCTTAAACCAAGCAGGAGATTCATCGTCATAAATGCTTCCCTCAGATGACTTTTCATAGAAGAGTCCATGAGCATGGAGAGAATACGGTCTGGATGCCAGATTCTTAAAATGAACCTAAAAACAAAAACAACACCCCCCCCAAAAAAACAAAACAAAACAAAACCAAACAAAAAAAAAAAACACAACAAAGAAAGAAAGAAATAGATTCTATTCAGCAAATTCAGGCCTAAAGCAAAGTCCCCACAGAATAGATTCCCATGACCTTAAACCATGGTCAAGGTTTGTAAAGTGATTGCAGGTTATGTTGTGCATAGCAAAGCTGGCAGGAATAGCATCTGATGTTTCCATGCAGAGCCACCCTCTTTGATGGACATAGTCAATTAAAAAGTAGAAAGCATGAATCTAACTCCCTGTCTTCCAGAGTCTAGGTTCCTAGGACTTTCACTGTTGCCCTTTACATGTGGATATGCTTAATTACAGCAAGCAGGGAGATACCTCTTGGGCTTTCTTGCAGTTGCACTAAAGGACGGGACAAAATAGTAACACCAGACCCCTGTATGTATCACTCCCACTGAAACCAGTGCATCTTACTTGTCCCAGAGAAGCATGAGGACAGGGAGATTACATATTTACCTGTCCTTACAAAATGATGCTCCCAAGCTAAAACAGCCTCTTTCTTCTAAGAGAAATGTTTTTAAATGTAGCTCAATGTGTTCCTGGTGCACTACTCCTACTGAAATAAGCAGAAAGTAGAGAGATCTACTCTCTCCATCTAAGCCCATCTATCTGTTTTGGAAGACTGAATGAAGAAGGATAAGAGAAGGGAAGCTCTACAGCAAGGTGCAACCTAATGCAAATAATACCAGCCTATCACCAGCAATACAGTTCCTCTCTGTCCTTGTTGTTTGTATTAGAACTAACCAACCCATCTACAGCAAAGGTTTTTCAGAGAAAAATACACCTTTTGGATAAATATTAATCTTTAATACAGATTTATTAATTCCTTTTAAAAAATCAAGAAGCTCCTTTTTCATATATTCAGTGCAATCTAGGTTTAAAAACAATAATTTTTTAACATTGAACTTAATTAGACTCATAAGCCAGTATCTACTGTTAGGAAACAGAAAAAACCAGAAGTAAATTTACCATGGAGAGGAAAGAACAAGGATGTGTTTCAAAGTAACACATGACTGTATTTGTGTGTTCACACTACAGTTTCTAGCTTTGAAAACTGTTTCCTCAACCACCATCTTTTAAAAATGTGTGGGATTTTTAGCCCCATTCTATGTCACACTGTATAATCACCATAAGAATCTTATCCTGCACACACATTCAAAACATTGACCTACTAGGATAACATCGTCCACTTCAGCCTGGATAACCGGTCCCAGGATGCCAAGGTGTTCACTATGTTCGTCTTCATCCTGAAGTGTCGTAAAGGTACTGTCTGTATAGCTTTGGAAAATCACCTTATATGTGGTGCCATCTTTACAGGTTTTGTCATTCATCATTGTACTGAAAGGAAATCCCCAATTGAAAACCCACACAGTGAATCAGTAATAATAGCTTTGATGAAACCTGAGAACTCATACAGCAGGAACATTTTAGAATGTAAAGAATAAACACAGAAATAAATGCCAGATGATTCTGAAAATCATGAATTGCAATGTTTAAGCAATGCTAGTTCTACAGTTGTATAGGAGATCCTCTGAAGCTTTGGTCAGCTATCACTGACCAAAACCTCTAACTAATCTCTCAAACCCCACCTGAGCTCTGTTTTCCTTTTTTACAACTAGCCTTAACAATCTGAATCAGGGCTTAGCTTGGAGTGTAGAGAGCCTACCACCTGTGCCTTGCTGTCACACAGATATAGCTTCTCTGGAAAGCTAACAGAAACTGTCCTGGGTTCAGCAGTACCAGTCATTTTTCTCCTTCTTAGTAGCTGGTGCAGTGCTGTGTTTTTGACTTTCAGCCTGGG
>WYDI02018842.1:38752-78705 GCA_009867235.2 Psittacus erithacus | reverse complement strand
AAGGCCAGGTTGGACAGAGCCTTGGGTGACATGGTTTAGTGTGAGGTGTCCCTGCCCATGGCAGGGAGATTGGAACTGGATGATCTTAAGGTCCTTTCCAACCCTGGCTATTTTATGATTCTACAGAGACAGTTTTTTTCCAATCACCTGAAAAAGAAAGCTACTCCTAGGTGTAAATCCAGCACTTTTGATCATAAAAAATTGTTTTGAATTATATTGTATTTTCATTTTAACATTGAAACTTGTATGTGCTCAGAAAGCTGAACAGTATGTCTGGCTTTAGCCTGTGCTCGTTTATAATGAGCAATTATCTAATGATGATAGTGTTCAGCATGCATGAGAGCTCCTGTAGCAAGATTTGGAATTTTAAGGAAATGCTGTAGATCAAATGATAATGTCTCATTTGTATTCTCTCAGTTTCTAGTTACTATTGCACTTCATAAAGTAACTACAGAAATGGATTGCAAATATGCAACATTTCTGTGTGAGATGAGAAAAGGCTCAGTGGTCCTTAAATAGTGCCAATAATCCCTTTCACGCACCTTACAGGATCATATGATACTGTTCCAAGCAAATCACAAGTTGTATGATGCATATTTGCAATCCTGTCTACAAGTGTTAAGAACATTGAAGGGCCTTTGTATTGATACTGCTGTCATAACAGCAGCACAAGTTCTCATGTTATCATATGCTTAATAATGACTCTTTTGTTATAGAAAACCAGAGTGTGGTATACTATACAGAATATCACTGGGATTGATCATCACTCTGTACACTGAGAAACTCACTATGGCTAAGTCATGGGTGCTTGCCCATATGTTTTACCTGGAGGCTCAAATTCTGTTCCTTGTGGATGATGTGGATAAGGAAGTTTGTGGCAGGAGGATAAACTTATTTCCTAATGTTATACTCTGTTCCAAGAGTTACACATATTTAGTACAATCAGGTATTTAAGTTGAAAGTCTTGTAGCAACTACATTTTGATGTCTCTATTAAGATGAAGAGTATTTCTCTGCATCTGTAGGTTTGTATTATGGATCTGTCACTGTGATACCTGACAGCAGCTTCTGACGGAGTGGCTTTATTCCCTAGCATTTCCCAAAAACTATGATCTAGAAATTATATGAGTCATATAATATAAAGTGTATATAATTGTGTTACTTCTTGGACTTTGTACTGCTGTTTCAGGGTCTCTTGTCTGTGAGAATCCTCTTTAACTAAAACCAAAGTTGAAGCAGAAGTGTTCCTTATGGTGGGAACAGTTAAATCCACGTATAACTTGCTACACCATGATATGTTATGGTAGCTTAAATCTATGAGCATATGCAGCATTCCCATTGAAGAACTTGATGTTTTACATTAATGCAGTAGGTATAAGTAATGTGATGCAGGGAAGGGGAAAATGTATGAGTCTGAACCAATGATGCCTTTACTTTGTATGCTGTTATTTAGTTAATGGCATAGTTCCATAAACAACAGAGTGTGTTTAGTGAATTGCAGATCAATTCTCTGCTGAGACAGATGCCATTCTTCTAGTGTGCTTTCAAATGTGATAAGTGCTACTTTTTGACATATTAAAGTTGTTTGGTGTAGTTTCATGGTATAGTTGTTTATTTCACAGAGATGGAAGGGTTTACAGGGGTTCTGTATTAAACCTGATTTATAAGATTGTTATCAATATGCCCATGATTTACACTTTGAGTCTTCTAAGGTTTCAAAGCCAAACATGTAAAAGAGAGTAAAATCAGAATCAAGACTTCTTATGTTGTCCTAATTTGGTGTCTTTTGCATATGCTGCATGATATTCAGTTGATCTTTAGGTCAAATCTTATTTTTCTACAAAATATTTTGCTCCTTTAGTCATAGAATGCGCAGTGTGGTTTGAATAAGAAGCCTGTCAATTTTCATTTGAAGTCTTTAATAGATACTGCAATTATTGAACCTTATTTAAAGACTAGTGTCCCTCTTGCTCCTCAACACTTCCCTGGTTCTAACGGAGAGAGCTGGGGAGCACAGTGGGGATATTTCTAGAGTTAAATGCCTCTGGCTGGTGCTAGCATGGTTGTCAGTGAGTGATCTTTGGGGTAACACACAAACAATCTAGTTTTGCTGGTCAGAGGAATGGAACTGGGATATGACAATGGAACGCATTGACACAGGCTGCCCAGGGAAGCGGTTGAGTCACCATCCCTGAAGGCATTTGAAACACATGCCGATGTGGCCTGTAGGGATATGGTTTAGTGGCAGACTTGGCAGTGCTAAGTTAACGGTTGGACTCAATGATCTTTAAGGTCTTTCCAACCTAAACAGTTCTATCATTCCATGAATTTAGCTGCATATTTCTAACAAGTCTACAAAGGGAATCTTTATGTCACTTGGCCAAGCACTGCCTCCAAAGCCACTGTTGGATCTGCCAACAGATGAGACAAGAAAGTATGTTTGATCTTTGCCAACTGGCTGACCAACCAGCACATGTCCTCCAGAGCCTATACAACCAGGCCAAAAATTGGAAAGGATTGATGAGATTTTGAGGAAGCTGGAATATATAACTGCAATATTAATTGAGGCATATAGTGTCCCACTTCCTTTCTTGAGTCAGAGTCTCTTCTTTTAAATAAGGTGTGGAAATTTAGGAAAAATCTTTTCTACAAAGAACAGCAATGTTAATGGGATTTCATTAGAAGCTGTTAGTCCCAGTTTCAAAGCATGTATGTGACAGAACTTTCCAATGACATTGAAATGTTTATAGCCAAAGTGGAGTGGGGAAATGATAAAAGCTTGAATGGCTGCTTGGAAACGAGAAGCTTGGTAATCCTTTTAAAACTTTTCTTTGTTTGCAATGTTAATTAAACTAATAGAAAGCTGTTTAGGTAAATAAAAATGGTTTATAGTCTTAAAATGAATGAACTAGGAATGAGCGTATTCTATTTTTAAAGAGATTTAGGAGTTTTTCATTGACAGTAGACAATAATTTGGCTTGTAATTTCATTATTTTTCACTGTGTAGGAGATATGCTTGTGTATATGCACATATATGAATGTTTATCTGCCTTCATAATGTGAACAAATTATGTGTGCATCTAAACATACGTATATACAGATGCATGCATCTCATATCCCACTGACTCATGGCTCAGATTTGCTTAATTCAACACTTTATCAAAGAGGCTGTCAGGGAGCAGTTCCATGCTTTATTGGGGAAAGACAGATATGCCCATTGAAGACAGTCTTGTAATTGGAAATAGCAAAGAGCAAAATGCTCTGAAGTCCACTATCAATATAAGCATACAAAGCTGCGCTCGCTGTTTAGCTTTTAACCTGCCACAACTGTGCATTCATGAGTTAGATTACATACTCTGAGTAGTTCCAATGCATTCAGTGGGTCTACCCTGAATGAGCAAAGTTAAGTAGGTGCATAAGTGTTTTCAGGCTTTAGGCTTTACAAGCTTTCATAATTAGTGCTCTAGACAACATTAATTAAGGAGTACTTTAGAAAGAATATAGCTATTTAAACCTCTCTAGTGGTTTGCATCTTAGTCAAGGATCCCAATCAATGCAACACATGGATAATCCACTCAGCGATGCTGTATTGGTATGATTGCAATTTAATATAATCTGTATGCATCTTTGCAATTGCATATAACGAACATAACTTTATAAAAAGTCACTTTAGTTCAAGGATAATTAAATAAAAGATAGTAATAATGAAAAGCAGTGTATGTTTTCTGGTTTGTTGTAGATCTTTTAAAAGTATTGTGGTCTATGGCAACCACATATGATGAAGAGGTGGGATTTCCTGAGTGTACTAATATTTCTCTTATTTCCTTCTTTAGCCTTGGGCCAGAGTTAGAATTTATATCTCACTCATCCTCCTGTTATTATGTAATTGAGGGAGAATTAAAAAATAAAACACTGTAAGATTCCTTTATGAACAAAAAGACTTATGGAAATGTTAAATATGACATTGTATCTGATTTATTGTGGAAAGGCTGTTTTGGCTTTTATTTTTTGTTCCACTGTGCATATTATATAATATAGTCTTCTGTCTTCCTGAAACCATCTTAGTATTATGTGGCAAATCTTTTGATGTGTGATTGAGAATTATGTTTGACAGTATAAGATCCCCTGCAGTAGCTCTACTTAAGGCTTAACCACAGTTTTAATTTTTTACATTACTTGCTTTTTATGCTGTCTTTTCCTCTGATATTGAGGTAATTTCCAAATGCTGACAAAGAAAATTACTGCATCTTGTACTGATATAGCTCTAAAGGCACAATAAAATTTGACATCTTCCATTTAGCGAGTGTGTCTTGATCAGAAATAGGACTATCACTTAGAACAAATGCTCTTGAAGCCTAAAGCAGGGAGGATATATTACAAGATTACCTGATGGGTCTTTAATCGCCTGACAATTATAAAAGAAACAATCTCTGACCATTATTGAAAGAGGAACAAAAGACCAAGAATAGAAATAGAGACAGTGACAAACTAAATTATTGAGGGGGTGGAGGTCTCCTGTGCTATCTAAAAAACTCTTACCAGTGTCTAAAGGTGCTCAACATAAAGGGGAAACTCAGACATTTCCTTGAGCTTCTTTTCATCTGGCGTTGTACTTTAATTGTTCTAACATTAAGAAAATACTGAAAAGCTCCTGGACAATTTGGGTGTCTGCTTGTTTTCCTGTAGCGTTTTCTGAGTGCCTGCAGGGTCTGAGGTGTGGAAACATACCCCAGTCACTGGCGAGCCTGAAGACTGGCCTGGAGTGCCAGAGAGGAGAACAGCAGGAATCGTTTGAGTTAAGGAACAGTTACCTAAACCCACACAAACTCAAATCTTCAAAATAGTGATAGGGTTCTCAAAGGGGGACAGATATAAAATTCTGTAGGTCTGTAAATACTGTTTCTCCATTTTCTTTGAAAGACCAGTTTCTTTACAGTGTGCCATTTCACTCCCTCTCAGTGTTACTCCTGTGAATTCCACTTAGTTAAATTAAGCTCCACTATAAAATCCTGATTTGGCACAATAATACAATAATTATGAAACCAGTAAGTTTGATTCATCACTTTTTCCTCTGGCCTGGACTCTGTGCCAGTGACTGCTGATTATAAATACTATTAGTGAATCAGAAATCAGCACAGTGTACTCAAGTTTCTTTTCAAATGAGGGCTTTTTTTTCAGCATTCAGGTTCCCCATCGGCTTTTAATCAAGGTTATGGGAAAGTCCATAAACTTTCTGCTGAATATTTAACAAGCTGGAGGTCATAGCAGACATGAAGTCCCGAGGACAAGTGAAATGAGATTGCAATCAGAAGAGCAGAGGAGACTTCTAGATAAGCAAAGCTTTGTCCACAGATAATATCTAACAGAACAAACACCAGAGTCACGTTTTCAAGCTTCTTTTGTGAGACATAATTTTCCCAGTATAAACAGCCATAAAAAGGGGTAAATAGAAATGTGTGGTTGCATGAGGTTTAGCCGCTGAATTTCATTGAAATGATGATTGAAATCCAGTCTGAAAAAAATTTAAGAAATGGAAGACTTTTCATTATAGTTATTGCTTTTTTACTGACCTCAAATCCAAATTCCCTAACACCTTCTTAAAATAAATTCTGTAAACAACCTCTGTTGTACTGAACTGTAATGCCTGTTTATATGTTTTTAGCCAAGAACTTTGGCTTGCTAGTTCTTTATAATTGAGCCCTTTTTAACAATACAGTTGTAACAATATTTTTCTGTATGCAAACAGGAAAGCAGTCTTGCAGAAACTCTTATCCATGCCTATCCAGCAGCTATAAAAATATAATTGCAATACTCTGCATAATGTATAGGGTGTATATTCAGAAAAGCTATCTATAATGGCAGCCTGACATGCATGTAGAGGCTGCATGAAGTTTGCACCGTGACTTCACTTTGCAGCAAAGAGCAGGAGTGAGACAGTGCCACTGAGCTGCTGTGTCTGCAGGAGCTGTGCGGCAGCTCAGGCTGCAGCCAGCGCCTCTCAGATGATGTCAAGTTGCAACATCTGCTTTTTTTGGTGATTCTTGGAACTAGCTGCCCTCAAAAAGTTCTCTTCCCATTTATTAGTGGTATTTTAAATGTGTATTTCCTGAAGCTGGTATATTGTTTATTTTACATGTGTAGCAAAAAGTCACTGAAAATTTTCACACTTAGCAATATAGTTTCACAGCCTGTTCTGAATATAAATAGATATAAATGCCTGTTATAAATACCTGTTATAAAGCCAAGTTGTCTATGCCTCTTTGATGAGGATGGTGAGACGCTGGCACAGGTTGCCCAGGGAAGCTGTGGCTGCCCCATCCCCTGGCAGTGTTCAAGGCCAGGTTGGATGGGGCTTGGAGCAAGCTGCTCTAGTGGAAGGTGTCCTTGCTTGTGGCAGGGGGTTGGAACTGAATGAGCTTTAAGGTTCCCTCCAACCCAAACCCCTTTGCCTCAGAACCATTAAAATATTTACCTTCAAAAAATGCGCTAAATTTGGCATTGTAGCTCAAAAGCTGAGGACATCCCATTTCTATTAATAGAGTACATGCTGTTTTGCAGTAAATCTGGTTAGATGAGGTAGAATATATTCATAATATTGTCTTTGGCTTATCATAGAAGAAAGGCTGATACCATGCTAAATGTTCTCCCTCCTTTTATTAAACCACATACTGTTAAAGAGCCCAAATGTTAGCAATTCTGTGACAACAGTTCCAGGTCTGCAGTAATTCCCAACAGTCTTTCATAAATCAAACAATTAAATTGGGGATTTATTTCTAAGAATTAGGTGAATTTTTCTTCATGTTCTTCCTTTTATAATTTCTTTTCATTTTCTTTGAGGGGAAAAGATAGCCCACAGGAGAATTGTAAGCAAGCTGTTAATTTTTGTGACAAAACATTTGAGATGTATCTGTTACAAAGATTCTAGGGTTTATAGCTTTCTTGTACCCCTCATCATTCAGTGAATGGATTCTTTAGTTCAAATATCTTGGCGAGCACTTCCAGCAAGGAAGACTAAGAGTGACCCAGTGGTTTTTTCATCAAATGCCAAGAGCTGGAATCCCTTTTCTCTTCCTAATGAATGAGGACTGCTCATCCAGACTGGCTGGGCTCTCTGTCCCAGATGCAGTATTGATACTGGCACATACTGTAATGATGAAAAATTTATGCACCTCAGGAGTAGATGTTTTTGCATGACTTCTTTCAAAACAAGGAAGAAAACACCTTTTTGGGTATACTCAGACTTAATGAAGGAGAGGCTTCTGCAGGGGGTTACACAGGATGAAGGTAACATTTCCTGTGCAGGGTTGACAGTGCATGATCCATCACCCCTTGCTTTTTGATCTTGCTGTCAATCGCCTTTGCCAATACATAAATAACTTCAGATGAAAACACAAATACAAGACAACAATTTGAATTGTGCAATTTTTTGTCTAGTCATTAGCTAACAACCAAGCATTGCAACAGTGAAATGTCTGGTAAAAATACCGAAAACTTGAAGGAAAAGTTGGTTCATAAGAAACGTATTTGCAGTGCTTCCCTCATAAGATAGTTGTGATTCACCTGAGACTGTACTGCTTTCCAGACAGAAGAGCTGAAAAGCAGTAAATTGTAAACATTATATATTTTTTCTTTGCCAATTTAATCATGGAGCGCTATACTTTCAGTGTAAGATGAAGAGAAGCAGTGTCAGTAACTGATGAAAAAAAGTAGAAAACTTGTGTTGAAGATGAATCTTTTGATCCCGCTGCATTCAATCTGTCCAGTGAGTTTTACTGGCGTTTATGTTTGAACTGTCCTCCTTAATGGAATCATCACAAAGTAACAAGTGTAAAGCAACAAAAAGGAAGTTTGTGTTAGAGATGTTTGTTAAATGTAACAAATCTCTAATAACAGCACCAGTAACAAAATTAAGAGGAAAATACTAGGTTAAAATACATGTGAATTTTGTTTTTAAAGAACTCTTCCCTCCCTTTCCCCTCTTTCCTCCCCCTCCCCTAATACCAGTAATTTATAAACTCAGTAGCTATTTTACCAGTCCAATATAGGATATTTCAGTGTGGAGCTACTGAGTTTAGTTTCTCTCCGTAACAAACCATAATAGTCTCATTATCTTTGATTAAATATATTTTGTCTGCAAAAGAGTAACAGATGGATTAAAAATAAGAAAAACCAAAAAAATTTAATCTCTTCTAACTGATCTTTATTCAACTGTTTTTTGCATGAGTAATTTATAATAGTTTCTCAATCTCTAGAATATCTTTCCTAAATTTAAATTAAATCTAACAGATTAAACGTAAATAATTTTCTCTACATAAACTTAATTTTATGTGTGTGCATGTTGTATGTATTTTAAGGAACATATAGTGGTCGAGTTGTCTTGAAAAATAAGTATTTTTCAGGACTGCATAATATATCAAGACATGCAGAATGTTTCATAGTACATGTACTCTAACAGCATCTAGCAGTAGTTCTAGTTGTTCCAGGTGATAGATCATGCCAGCTGTTTCTCTCAGCCTGGCTTACTCCAGTAGCGGTCTGAGAGTCTCAGTCTCAGGTCTCTGCTGCCTTTGGTAAATGCAGGCTTGGAGCTGTCTGACTTTGAAAAAACAGCATAAATGTCCGTGGAGAAAGATGATTTCCCAAACCACCTCTTCTGGTTCTGTAAGATCCATGAAATTATAAGAAAAGGGGAGACTAAGATTAGAGACCCTCGACGCGAAAAGCTTTCTCAGTATCTCTGCAAAATGTTATAAATTATGTGCTTATGAATAACGCATCATCTTTGAAAAGATTTCATTTATTCATATGGGGGTATTAATATGCAGCAGGTGCAATAGATACCATGTGTACGTCTCATACATGGAGGGGAAGGTGATCACCTTCTAGTCTGTGCTTTTTGCATTTTCAGTTTGTTTTCTCTGAAAATACAAAATGCTTTTAGAAGATTTAAGTTCTTGGAGGTTCTTCGGGTGAGGGTGTTTTGTTTTCTGTTAAAGGCTGGGGAATACTAATAAGGCAAATGAAGGGTGGTATTAAAAAGGATATAGATAAAAATATTTCAGTATTAAGCAGACTGAATAACTTGATCTTGTGAGAACTGGAAATTTAAAAACTGTCCTTGCAGTTCTTGTCTCTGCACAACCTGTAAGATAGGTATTAGATGCAGGTGATTATCTATATTAAAGGAAATATTCATGTGCTGATAGAAACGAGATGTACTGGTAAAAGTGAGATACTTCCATTCTCCATTCAAGATAGTGAATATATGTATGTGTTATCTTAGAGCTGTTTCACCGAATACAGAAATAGCAACATTGTGGCTAACAATTATGATAAACAGGCTACACATGCTAAATGAAGAACAGTATCTGAAAACCTGGCAGGACTGTGACAAGCTTTCCAGGTAGCTAAAAAGTGGTAATGAACAGATGTGTAGTATTGCCATATTAGAAACAGTTATAAATCCTGCATAATGTGAAAATGAAATGGTTTTCAACAGGATTAGGCAAGGAAGTGCAAAATTATTTTTCCAGAAATTAAATTAGACTGCAAGGATGGGCAAGATGACAACCTGACAACATCTCTGAGAACTTTATTTAGCCTATGTCCTTCATATCTGATCTATATTTACAAATAAGGGTATTGTGGAAGGATATATGGAAGTTTTTCCAGTAAATGAAATTTGGTACTGTGTTTTTACTTTAGCTCATTTAGCTGTGGTTTTTGATGTAATACAGAGAGATAGGTTGGCTTTTCTAGTAGAAAATAGAGTAGATGCTTTCCTGCCTTCTCAAACTATAGGCAGGATATATAACCTCCCATAAGGTATTCATCGATATGAAAGATAACTTAAAACAAGTTTTCTTTTTCAAGATGGGGCAGGTAAGAAAAAATAGCATTGCTGTTTTGTCCTTGGTGCTGTTCCAGATCTCTTTCCATACTGTCTCAAATGAGATAAAGCACTGATTTTGCTTGGGAAGTTAAAAACAGTTTAATATGTTTTCATTTCTATTCATGAGACACTGATAAAATACCAAATGTAGTAAAACCTGATAATACTAAGTTGATGTCTGATAAATGACTTAAGAAAGTATGAAAATGGTGTTACATCATGGGAAAGTTGTTGGGTAGTTATTTGTAGGGGGGCTGTCAAGCAGTGAAAATGATAGGGATTTTCAGAAACGACTTTGAGAGGTGAATAGGTATGTTTTGTGCAAGTATTTTGTTCATGTTCATATTTTCAAACGTTCGTCATAACTGTTTATTGAAACTAAGTAATTTCATAGCAAACTTCAAATGATGCTTATATCAAGGTAATATAAAAGTTTAGTAAATTTGAAGGAGCTTTATTTGATTTCTGTTGGTGACATACTTAAGAGCTGAAATTTTCCTAGCAGTTATGAAAAAATATATTTAAGAAGCAAATAGTAAGTAATTCCTTAATTTAAAACCACCGTCTTTCTGCCAGTCTACACTCAGTGACTAATTTTCAGATGAAATTATGGAAGAGATGGAGATCTGAAGTAAGATTAAACCTGCAGTTCCAATAGTAGAAGAAAAGGAAAAGCTAAGAATAATTGTACAAATAGAAATGAATAAAGAAATAATTCTTCACATGTATTTTTCAAGCTGTGGTGACGTTTTTCATTTTGCCAGTCTGTTGTTTGACATCACTCACTCTCATTATTCTGAAACGTTAATCCAGCAATGGCATCTCTGCCTTCATAAACTTCCTGGTGTGATTGCTGTATGCTGTCACTGATGTCTGAGACCAAAATAACTTTAAGAAAAAGTTATATTTGTAAGATTTATAAGTGGAAAATATGCATTTCATGAAAATTTAATAAAAAAACCTCTTATCAAGCCCACTCATCTGAAATGGTTTGGAAATTTTCTGGAATAACAGCCATGGAGAATGTTTTCCTGGGTTTTGGCAAGAGACAATAGTGATTGACTGAACTTGCTGTCCAACTGCAAATGTTAGGTAGACACAACATTACTGCCAGCATTATAAAATCGTTTACTACGCAGTCTGAGTAGGAATGGTGACAATGGAAATTGGAATTGAGAGCTCTATGGCTTGCCAGGGACCCATAGCCACTTCTGTCCTACAAATCTTAATTTGCTCGGTGTGGCGTGGCTGCGGTTTTACTACAGCGTGCAAGTACCTTCGTGTGAGTTTACTGTGAAATTTTCTTCAGTATGCTCACAGAGGTCAGCACATGATCCTGTACTCAATCTCCTTGTACTTGCAATTAAAATGGTTCTAAAATAATGTAGAAATCACAGTTACATATATATATATGTATGTTATTTAATATGAGAAAATGCTGTTATTCAGTCAGCATGGGTAATTAGTTTTAGTTGTAAGAAAACCTAGTGAAGGTCTCTGAATGGAAGTCAGGAGACTCAAACCTGTTGTCTCTTTTAATGGCTTTTGTGTCCGTGCAACAGTCGATGTGTTAGGTACAAACATAAGGATTTAAATTAATATGTGTTTATTACTTCATATTTGTGATTTAAGATGAAAAAAATGTAACTAGCTATTTTTGAGTCTGCCTGCTGGAATTCTGAATCTGCTGTCTGTAATTTCAAGTTAGATTCTTCCAGACTTTCTATGGTATTCTGGCTGTGTGCATGTATTGTGGGGAAAAAAGAATCTGTGCATACACAAGAGTTCCCGACTTTGCTGCTTTACAGTTTTTAGAGAAGTCATTCTCTATCTCCAATATAACAAATTTTTACATAGCTTTTCTTTTTCCCCTGAATACTGTGAACTGTCTAGTTAGAGATGTGTCCTGTGCCTTTGTTAACGTTAGGAAATCATTCTCTCTCCAATTCTCCTCAAGGAATTCACTCTTTGTTGAATGCGAATAAAGGATAATTGGTGATTGGTTATGTTTTCAGCTCCCTAGACTTGTGAAGTTCAGTGTTCGTTTATGAGTACAGTTTTCATAGCATGGACTATTATTTTATCAGCAGAACAGAAATCTCGCTAATTTATTTTACTGATGACAGGACCTGGTAGCTGGCACTTAGGCTTGTTTAAGCTATTATATTACCATTTTCTTTGGTGTAGCTTTCTGCTTTCTCCAGTAAATGTCATCTGCAGGCAAATTAATAATTTGTTGTCACTTCTTAAAGCAAGAAATAAGAGCGCTGAAAGTCAGCTAAATAGGCAGGACCACTGCAATGGTAGAAACCAAGTGAATGTCACTGAGTCAACCTTCAAAATATCCTGATAGAATCCAACAAAACTTAAATAGTTTCTTACAGTTGTTTACCACCTTCAGTGCATTAATAATAGATAAACATTCAGTGGTGCTATCAAGTTATGTTTGTTCTGTCCCTGTGATTAGGGAGAGCATCAATATTCTGAAATGGAGAATACTGTAGTGTAGGCATGCGCATGAAGCCTCTTCTCAGCAGGAGAAGCAGGAGTTTCATCATCCACTTAACTGCGTGTCTGAACAAGCCTCTGTAGCCAATCAAGTAATTAAACACATCCAGAAATGATCTTTTAATATGTGCTTCAGGCTGTGAGTTTCTGAAGAGCCTGAATGTGTGAAGTAACTAGTGTCCACTGACTACTGAAGTAGGTTTCTTTCAACTTCTGGTGGAAATGTCTTCTTCCAAATAATCTGCATTATATTATCACTTGCAAAGGCCAAGATATCTCTCTTTAAGATGCTGGGTGCCTTCAAAGTGGTTCAATATAGCCCTTGTTTCCTACTAGGTTCAATTGGAGTTTGATCAGTGAGTTACTTGCTAAAGGTGAAGGCTGCACCTGTCAGAAAGTACTTTTTGTTCTGCAGGATTTGATCTTGCCATGCAGATGGACTTGCTCATAGAGGACACAGTGAAACCACTTAGCTGCAGTTGAACATAGCTAGCTGTCTGGCTGCTGCTTTTAATTAAATCCACCACCAGCCAAACAACTTGGCTTGTTTCCATGGCCTGGTTTCTTAGAGGGCTTTTCTCCCCCCAGTTTGTCCAAGGATAATCTGAATGCTACAGCTTATTTGTGATTTTGACTAAATAGTGCATTGCTTTACTCTTGGTAGTTTTATTAATCTTTATTAAGCTCATGACCAATCTGGACATAGTTCCTTGATTTCGCTCTTATTTTTATTATAGTCCTTAATAAATAAAATCAACTTTATCATTGGCAGAAGTATTGTAAGGAGTAAAAAATCTGTCAGAGCAAGGATATTTTTATTTAATGGGTATGTTTGTTATGAAGAGTTATAACACATTTAAAAAAATAAGCTTATTCAGTATGTAGTTATTTGCTGGTACCTTGATGAATTAGTTTACAAATTATGGTAGTCAGACATATCCTATTATTTATACAATGGCTTATTTTAAGAAAGTTCATTTTTAAGGTAAGCAATCAAGTAATTCCTTATATGGAGATGGGGGAATACTTAACCTTGAGTACAACAACATTAACTCCAGTGAGCGTAATGAATTATTCATGCTATTATCCACCTTGAGAGGCATCAAATTGCTCTGCACTGTCTGCAAAGTGCAGTTTATCAAAAAATGATAGTTTGGTAAATTATATTTGTATATCTGAACATTAAACTGAACACAGTAGTATGAAAGGCAGTGGTGAATATACCTATATAATCCACTCAGAGGTGAGGTCCTGCATGTCATTTCCTAATCCACTTGCAATCATAATTAATTAAAAATTTGTTTGCAAGGGGTGACCTGATAGACAAAAATAATTTGATATTCAAAGATTCATATACCAGCAATAGAGGACGTAATCACTGCAAGCACTAACTTTTTTACAAAGAAGCTGTTCATTTTGGTTTCCGGAGTTAGGTCCAGCACCTGAAGTATGAAGCTGCCTTTTCCTCACAGATGGAAACCAAAACGTTATTTGCCTTTCACTATGCAATTCTGAAAGTGTCTGTTTGAAAAGCTTGATTGAGAATGGCACTGGCATTTTCATTGACAATAGCAAATTTTAGTATCTTCAAATTATTTTTCTGAGGTCTTCAGACATATGCTTCTCACAAATGTTTTCTAGTTTTCTCCCCTCATTCTCAAGTCCCAGTTTAGCAGGCTACTTAGGTACATACGCCTAATTGTGAAGCATATAGACAGCACTTAATCAAAAAACCACAAATTCTGCTGGTGACACCAGGCTTGGAGCCATGTATTGATGTATTGGCTCTTCCTTCTTCTTCTCTCATCATTTATTGCAACTGGAAGGATAGAAGAGAACACTGCTTATGCTCCTGATCCCTTAACCAGTCATCCTGAAGTTTCTCTTGATTGCCCATGGACCTTGCTGCAACTTCAGTGCTGCCTGCCTGAAAAGTCGGTAAAGGATGATAATAATCTGTGGGCCATACCAGGTTAGGAAGCTTTCTCTTCACACCTTTAACTGGGCCCCAGGGGGGCAGCAGACTTCCCTAAGTGAGCCCAGTCTGCTTGCTGGACCTTCTGTTCCCTTCAGAAGGGAGTCTCTTATGGCAGTGACCCATCTTTTCTTCTTTATGGAAGCAGTTTTGATGCAGGGCGTAGGCCAGCTTTACCTTGGTGACACCTCTGAAGGTTTCTACTTTGTAAGTTCTGGAGCTGTGCCCCTCCAGGCCTGTTGGCCAGGAGCCTTGGCGCACTATGCAGCCTGCGCTAAGGACAAAATAGGAATGCCTGCAAATGCTGCATCTTCCTTCCTTCTTCTCACAGCTGCCTTGTGCTGGGAAAACTGTTTTCAAATAGCTCAATTTTATACCAACTGAATGCACATTCTGCAAAGGTGTGCAGATTATTTTTCTTAATAGCTTAATGCTTTTAAGACATTCTGTGTATAAAAATATGGGTGTATTATATGCATACATATGCACATTTCTATTTTTAAAATAACATTAAGAATGTCGTCAATATTCAGAGAATGTAGGAAAGAACAAGAACAAATATTACACTGTTTATCTTCAATTCAATAGACTGCTTTTTATAATCTAGAAACGCTACCTGGGTAAGCTTAACATAGGAAGAGACAAGGTTTGAACACAAAATGGCATGCTTCATTCCATAGCTTAAATATATGTCTCTGTACAAATATTTACACTGTCCACTTTCTCAATGGGCTGTTCATTCTCTGCACCTTAACACAGTATTAATATACTTTTCTGTTGTTCTTATCATTAACATTTTAAAAACTGTGTTTCCTTATCAGCTATCAGTAATGCTTAGAAAGAAGGGGGAAAGGGAGTGTTTGAAGAGGACACAGACATCATTTTGCTGTCTGAATGTAGACAGATGCAAAACTCCTGCCGAAAGAGATTTATCATTAACTAAAATTCAGAACATCAAAAAGATTCAAATTGAACCCTCTGGCATCTTCAGCTCCATATCAAGATGGTATTACCCATTTCTGAACTTAGTCACTAATTGCTTTTGTCTGTGAAATGTCTTTTAACCCATTAAAAATGCTAAGGGCAAACCCCATGTATTTTATGGATTTAGTTCCTAATACTTTGTAACTCACAAGATCTGGGAACGATGATAAATCTCTAAAGACTCCCATGATCTGAGTCTCATATTTTCCTTGTGTACTATGCTTGTGGCATGAATTATGATTTATATATATGAGAATGCATTGACTAATTTTGAAATAGCCAAATAATTTCAAATAAAAGCTCTTATGGAAAGCTGTTTACCACCTGAACATCCAAGTGCAGATAAGCTTCCCTGGCTACAGAAATATCAAAATGAATTGGATAGATAGCAATTTGCCTCAGTTCTAACTTTTGCCAAGAGACTTTGAATCAAGAGACTTAGAAGTTCTCCAGTCAAGGTCAAGAAGTCAAGGTCAAGGCTAGGAGGAAGATGTTGGGACCATTGTAAATCCTGGTCTCTCAAATTATTATGTATGATAGCAAAAAGAAATTGTAAATATTAAACTTGAATCTATGTCACAGTGTGGACTCAGAGAGCTAGTGCAGCATTGTATGTTTTCGCAGCCAACTGGAGTGTTCTGTGGGTTATTTTGCAGGTTCCTCATAAAGCATTTATCAAGCCTACCATTACAAAGTGCTTATTTGGCTTTTATTTGTAGTCCTAATTTCAGTCTTGTGTTTTGACTACTTAGTGTTTTTTGGAACATCTTCTGGCTGATTTCAGAACTTGTAATTTTAAAATCACTTTATCTGGAATATGGAAGGCTCAGTATGGTATTTGAAAGTTGTGTATACTACAGAGAAAAGAGTCTTCATAATGATTTAAATAAAACTATGTTTATCTGACTTAAACTTTTTTCCCATAGAGATTGTGCTCATCTTAAAAATGTTTGAGAATGGGAAGGAGTATTCTGAAGTTTCTCTGAACAGCAAAAGATATCTGCAGCAATGAGGTTTTTTAAGTCTGTACTGGTTTGGTTGGGGGTTTTTATATCTTAATTGAGTAGGGCACCCTGGGTACCCTTTATCTAACTACATAGGTGATATTCTGAACATGGTCACTGTAGCAGAAGAATTCCAGGTGACGAATTAGTACATTGGGACTTACAGAGGTGGTCAGGAATAAGAAGGAATAGGATTATAGAGCAAAACAGCCTTTTTGTTTGTTTTAGTTCTGATTATAGTAGCAGCTTTGCATTAGTCTATTTAATACTAGAATAGAACTTTGCTGACTACATGAATTTGAAGAAATTATTAGGCTTCCTCATACCAAACACACTTTACAGAGTAATACATCATCTTAGTGCTTTTGCCTTTGTTTCCAGACTGGGTAAGAATTTCTTTCAGATGGAGCTTATTAGAATAGGTTGCATATATATATGTACTGTATTATATGCAATAGTATATCTATGTGTGTGTCGATGTACATATATTTAACATCTGTCATACTGTGCTGTTTGTAATTTGTCAAAGACTTTTTTAAAAAAGGAAGGGGAAATGTTAACTAGAATAGGGAATGAGAAATACACGTTGATACTATGTGCATTAGACATCTCTCAAGTGTGTGCCATGATTCATACTACATCAAAAAACTTTCTCAAAAGTTTAAGAAGATATTTTTTGAAAAAATATTTACCATATTTTTAAACGCAAATCCAATAGCACAGAATGAAAACTCCAGCGCCATCTGAAGTGAATGGAAATATAGCAGTTTAAAGTACACCTCGGAAAATCTCAAGCGCAGAGGTTTTTTAACTTTAATCACAATAGTACTGATGAAAAAAACCAAGTAGTTCAGATGCTTATCTTGAGCCAAGAGAGTGAAAACAATCAGGATTTGCTAATTGTAAATCGCCCTACTATTGTACAGAATACCATGGGAAATAGCTCTTACAAAATAATCTGTCTGCTCTTTTACTTTTACAGAATCCAATCATTTAATAGCAAATTTTCTTTTTATTAATGTCTCCTATAGTATTTTCTTAGACTGTGTGTTTCCACTGAGATTATGAATGCTCAATTGCAAAGCAGAAGTCACAGGAAATGTGTATGTACACCAACAATGTTTTCCTTAGGGTTTTTCTGTTGGTGTTTGGCTTAGTCCTTTTTCCAATCCCAAACAAAACAATATCTACATAATTTTCTCTTGCAAGTGGACCTGAGGTAAAAAATTATTGCAGGTACTCACAGATACCACATCATATTGAGAAATATAACTACTGCACTGATCCCATTACGTTGGAGTGCGATCATTTATTATAGTATATGTTACTGTAGGTTGTATGTGTTATTGGCTAGTGCTGAAACTGATTCCTCAATTCACAGAATTTATTACACGTTTTAACCAATTCTGTAATCCAGTTGATATTTTTTTGATGAGTAACAGGCATGATTAACATAAAATAACAAAGATGAAATAAATTCCATCAATTCTGGGGTTGGGGGGGGGGGAAGGGGAATAGTCTCCAAATTCAGGATGAGAGGTTTATGGATTTTGCTTTAAAGCAGGCTCAGCAGATGGACATATTCAGTCACATACAGCTACCTGATATTTGGTTGTCAAAGACCTTGGACTGTGCTGGAAGCAGATATATTTACCTCTCACATTTACTGAGGGGTCAGGACTGAGGTCATGAACAACAGAGTGAAAGAAATCTCAGATTTATCTGCTAGCACTGTATCTTGGGATGAAGCTCTGTTCTGCCGGAGTTCAATTTCTAATGCTCCCTGACCCCAACTCTGTTATAAATAATCAGAAATATTCATTACAGAATGGCAATAGCTTCAGAGAAGTGATGGAGTGTATATTATAAAAGGAAAAATACATCCAATTCTCATAACTCCTTGCAAATTGTATTGGAAAGCCTTCAGCTGAATATATTCACATCCTGCTTTAAGAAATGCTACAAATAATGTGATGAGTTGAATTATCCTCAAATAATTCAGCTCATGTAGATGTGTGTGTACCTATTTCACTGTGCAGAGGGTTATCATTTTCTGTTTTCATACTGGTACAGCATATTGAAATATTGGAAAAAAATCCTTTAATTTCATGTCAAGCATCACTATTAAAGACATAAAGTCCTATAGATTGAGTAGTGCTAACATGGTACTGCCTTATTTTTTCATTTCTGTGCCTTTTCAGTTTTCTCTATAAGCTTCTGTCATTCCCATGTATTGAAATTTAATGAAGGGCACTCTAGAAAGAATCACGAGGCTCTTTCTTTGTATTAATATTGCATTTTGAGAATGGCTTTCTTTGGATACTTCTCCAGTCGTTCTTGTGAAACTTGTTATATGGTTGGTGAGGGGAGGAGGGTGTCATGTGTGTATTTCTCTGCAGCCATAAATGATAGAAGCACTGCTGGTTTTGGAACTCACTGCTGCTTTGTTTTTCTCACCATGGAAAATGGAATTCCATAATGCATTTGCAAGCTGATGCTTTAATAAAAAATGAATTGCACAGGAGCAAGGAATGCAAGATTCAAAGACTTATTCAGGCTGTACTGTAGTCTATGAAGTACCATAACAGCTGAATTTCTGAGAAGAGCAAGAAGTCAAATTTTCCTTTTCAATTCAGTGTAACACAAGAAAGGCAGTTATTAGGTTTTGTTAATTTTTTTAGTCACTAACTATTAAATATCTACTTACAATTTCTAGCTTCATCATTTGCTTTTGGCTAAGACCACAGAAATCTAAGTTGTAACATTTGCAAATATTCAACTTGATACTGAAAAGAATTAAAATCTTCTGTTATAGGCTTCATGCACCAGTAGAACTTAGATGCTTCAGCAAAGACAGTTCAACTAAGTTCCCATTGCATGCTTTAGCTCTTAAATCATCAGTGCATTTATCATTATTGCTATTAATATTCAGTACAACTCATATATAAGGTTGCTGGGAGTGGCACTGCAGTTTATTCACAGTGTTTTCTCAGGCATTGAAGCAGCACTTAAGATAGCTCTGAGGGTAATATTTTTTATTTTGAATCAGAGTCATAGAACCATGGAATGGTTTGGGTTGGAAGGAACCTTAAAGCTCATTCAGTTCCAACCTCCTGCCACGTGCAAGGACACCTTCCACTAGAGCAGGTTGTTCCAAGCCCCATCCAACCTGGCCTTGAACACTGCCAGGGATGAGGCAGCCACAGCTTCTTTGAGCAACCTGTGCCAGCCCCTCACTGCAATTGTTTGTATTATTTATGCATGTATTTACTTCAAAAATTATTTATGTTTGCTTTGGTTTTTCAATAAGGAGGGACAATTCTGATGTCTACAGTAAAGTAAAAGCTAATCATGCTACCTGTGGCAGTGGTTAATGGAGACTCTTGTCTTTTGAAAACCCAAGTGCAGGTAAAGAGCATCTGTAGGAAGGGCTCTGGCACATACAGATTGAAGTCTAATGTTCTTTCTACATGGGAAAGTTTGTATTTTCAAGGAAGTAAATGTAGACGGGAATTACATCCCATTCAGTGATCCATACTTGTTCCTCATGTAGATTCTCTATGCTCAGTGTTGTTCCCTTTTGAAAAGGGAGAGTGAACTCTCACAGAGGTTTCTTACAGCACATTAACAGTGTCTACAAGCAAAGTACAGAGTCCCTTATAAATTTACAGCCTTATTTACTGCATAATAAGTTCCCAAGGGAGATAAAGTCTCAGGTGCAGTGATCCATAGAGGCTAAGAAGAAATTGGAGGCAAGCGGACTCACCAACATTCTTCAACTGATTGCTCATGAACCTTGGAAAAAAGCCATTTTAAACTCTGAGACAGCCTAATTTTATCCAAACAGTGCACTTTTTAAACTTCATGTTACCCTAGAAATCTTCATGTGTTGCCCTGGTAATTTATGTGATGTTCCTTTGCAGGAACAGAAATCTATCTCACACTTAACTCTTTTTGATAATTAATTCTCTCCCATCTGTTTATAGCATGTATGGTAGAAATGTGCTTGCGTTTCCTTATTTGCTCATGCTTTGGAGTCATCTTTTAATATAAATAGCTGTGAATCTCCCAATGAGTTTGAAATGAGCTTTTTTCAGTTTCTGGCCAGCATGTCCAAGTCATAGTCCTTGCTGCAATTTTGAGAGTGTCGTTAAGGGAATTCAACCTGACCTTTTTATGCTATTGAATAGGAAGGTACAAACTTTGCTTCACATATGATCCTTCCTGCATGTGAAATATATTCTGAGAGCAGGGTGATCAGATTCACATAAACAGAAACATTGTATCTTTGAGTTTATCTGTTTTCTTCTCTCTGAGAAACTCCACAACATTTACAATATATTCTTTTTTGCAACTAGGCAATAATTTCCACCTAATAAATAATTCCAGAGTGTTGCTGTTCTAACCAGCTTAGCTTATTTAACACAAGGTAAGAGCCACTCCACATTTCCCCTTGCCCTGGGTAATGCATTGTGAATTTGTATAGGGAAGAGTTTTTTAAACATTTCTTGAGTTATCTTTTGACCCATTTTTGGGGGGTAAATGTATCCAACTTCTGCCTTGCTTATCTGATTTATTGTAAAGCCTGCCACAAGCCAGAAGAGAACTCCTCCAAAACAAAATAATACAGGAACAACATAGCTGGCCACTAACTAGGCTATTCTTGAAACCTCAGTAAATGAGCTCTGTTGACTGAGGATTCATTGCAGCTTTCCTGCCATGTCACGGGCTGCAATGTGGGTTTGTGCAGGGAAATAAGCAATGGACTTACAGTGGAAAAAAAGATCTAAACAGGTATTTGATGAATAAAATGTGTGCATGCAAGATGTGAGTGCACCTGGTTGTCTGGAAAGATAAATTTGGCCTTTGTAATTACAGCTGCCAGTGGCAAAGGTTTCACTTGGATTTTACAGAGGATAAGTAAGGTGATTCTTTGCCACTTGACTGTTCTTAAGGAGGTCTGATCATCAGTTAGGCTTTTATTCTTAATCGGTTTCTTTTTATTATTTGTAACTAATGACAGACAACTAGTAATAAGTATTTATATTTTTTAAATGTTTGACACATTTTAATATATTAAACATTACTTTAAAATTATCCTCATCAAAGCCAGTATTGAAAACTCCTGGAAGTTCTTTTTTTAATTAATAATACGAAGTGAAACATGCATCCGTTGCATTCATGTGCTGTCAGCTATTCTAATGAGCTGTTCATTTGTCACAGTAACTCATATTTTTCTCATCCAGTTAAGACCTGCCAGAAAATGACTTGAGGTGTTCAGATAGCTTCTATTTAGTTAAATAAAACTTCTAAACATTTGTTTGTAAAAACACTGGAAATTTGGCTCTGTAAAATTAAATTAAAATACTACTTTTTGATATTGCTCTTGCATTTTCAAATTAAAATTTTTGATCTAAAAGCCAGAATGAAGGTATGTTTTGAAGTTATTTCAAAGAAATGGGTTGTTATTTAAATATCAAAATCTTTGATCTTCTGAGGATGTTTTGTTTTTCACGAACAACCCCATACAATCAATGAAAGGGCTGTTATTTTTTGTAATTCAAGTAAATATAATTACAGCTAAAAAGTTTCAGTATTCTTCTAAAATAAATGAAAAAGAACAGGGGTGATTGATTTTGTTGGGTTTTTTTGCATCAGACAGTCTATTCTAAGACAGCACACATAGCAGGGATCCTTGGAAAATGCATGGCAGTATGGATACTATTCAGCGTGACTGCAGGAGAAAGTATAAGTCAGATGATGTTTCTGGTTGCTTTAACTTGTTCTGCCCACTCGTGAGGAAGGTTGCTGGCTAATTCATGCTGTGGCATATATAAATGTGGATTAGAATCACCTTTGGTTACTTTTAATTTACAAAACTGAACTGAATCATTCACATTTCATAGTCCTCCATATACAAACCTCTCTACAAGTACTTTTTCTATTAATATGCTACAGAAATCAATGCTTTTGTGTTATGTACTTTCAAGTTCATTTCTGCTGCAAAATGTAAGCCACAGAATGAATGGAATAATCATTGTGAATTTTGGCATATTTTGCTGAAAATGCATACTTGACTACGTACAATGTACCTTATGAAACCTCATTTGTAGTTAGCATTAGGCTGTCAATCCCAGGAATAGACAGCCTGATACTAACTAGCTAATGAGATTTGGATATGTGACTTCAAGTAATTATGGTTCAGTAGCTACAGTTTGCTCTGGAATGTGTGGGGAAAAATACCAAACTTCTGTTAGGAGTTTTCACAGCTACTGGTGTAGATCAAGCAACATCAAATAGTAAATAATCATCAGTTCCTGAATTTGCTTCTCTGTGTCATGTCCGCTGGGAACAGTGACTGGGAAATTCTCTCTGATCTTGCTTATACTGTCTCAGTTTAAATATACTATTCTGCAGTTTCTAGATGCATGTGTTTAATTTCTATCTTTAGGAAGACAAATGTGCAGATTTCAGAACCAGTGAGAAGGCAGAAATCTTTGTAACGTCATATTGGTATTTTTTCCTTATTGTAATCACAGTGCAGTGAATTAGATTGTTCAAAGAAATACTTATTCAAGAAAAGGCTTGATCAATTTTCTTCATAACCTTGTTCCCTACCTTATCCAAGTACTTCATCAACACTATTCAGTTTATCCCCATAAAGCTTCTTGTGTGGGTTGTGATCAGATTCCATTTTAAAACAGGAAGCACATGCAGAAGACTTAATAGAAGACCTTTATCATCTAGAAACTCTATGATGGACAGGAAATTGTCCTTACTGCAGTCCAGTTCTTCAGTCACCAGACTGTTCATTCTATTCAGTCTGGTTTTGACCGAAACGCTAATGTAATGTAATGACTATAGTAACTCCATAGTTAAACTATTTAAATAATCTGTCAATAAGCAGTTTCACATCATTTAAAATTCCTTCTTTTGCTTTGATTCTTATTTCTTCATTAAAGGAAAGCTCTTTTATTTACTTATATCTACTACTTTCTCTTCATTTCTTTTAACAGCTCATCTTTATTACTGGTATTCTAGTCATAAACCTAAGTACAAGCTTTGCAATCAATGCTACCAAAAATGATGACTTTCAATATGAAATTGGGATTAATCGCAAATATTATTATCTAGTTCCAGACTCTGCTTTAATTGCCTTGTTTTCATATGAATAACTTATATGGCTTTAGAAATGATCACTTTTCCCTTTGTTTATTTGAAGGTAGACTGGGCAATTTAGCAAACCAAGGATCTGAGAAAATACTGTTTCCTTTTTTCTAGGCAAGAAGTGAACACCAGAGTGGTCATGTTTTCAAAGCACTTTAGAGTATATAGAATAAATTACAAACCGAAGTGTATGGACAAAACCTGAAAAACCAGTTCTCTAATAGTTTATACTTTTTATTGTGATCCATCATTGAATAATAGTTTATAGAAACAAACTGCATAGATTTCAATATTCTATTTGCAAGTTTAAAATCTTAATGGGACCTAAACTATTGTTTTCTCTTATCTTTTGTTTGTCTGTTAAATGTTGATTAAAATGTAGTTTCTGGAAATACAAATAATTAAAAATACCCCAAAACCTAATAGCAAAGTGTAAACATGAAACTGTGATAAATTGCAAGAAATTGCAATTTTATTAATTAGGTTTTATGATTAGCGTTGTGGGCTTCTTGGGAAAACCCACCTGGTGACAGCTTGTACTTCATTAATTATTATGACCAAGTTCCAATTTCTGTTCAAGAAATTGCAGAGGTAGGCTAAAGAGGACTTTATGATTGAAAAGGATAGATGGAGTCTCTGTTTACACAGCTATGTGCTATCTGTGTCACTTTTTCTGAGCTGTAAATTGTCATGCAGTCATAAATAATTTCTGACTCCTGGCATTCCCATGTAAGGAAATCTATAATAGTACAAGTATTACATTACTGCTGGTGGTGATCCAGTCCACTATAGTGAGATAACACTTATAAACATCCTCAGGTTTCAAGTGCAATTCTAATTAAAACCTAGAATTTGGGTAGTCAAGTGCCAATTAGTTCATAATTCCCACAGAGCACATGGAAAATCTAATCTTCCTCCCTTTTTTCTTATCCTTTCAATGATAGCATAGCAGATGCAAAGCTTTGTGCTGCTGAAACACCAGCTGCAAAGGATACCTTCAGTGGAACAGCATTGAGCTGCATGAAGCTGCCATGCCAGCTGGGGCATTCAGAACGTCGCTACCTTTCCCTGCTCCATTACTCAGATTTGCCCAGATATCTCTTTGCCCAGGTCCGATGCTTCTAGCCTGTCTCAAACTGTGTATATGCTACCATTAAATTATAAGATTTTTTATTAGATTGACTTTCTTTCCAGAGTACTACAGGGAGATTATTCCATTTTAGTGCAATAGTGTAGGCAGCCTACAGAATTTCTGTATATGGAAAGTCAGCTTCAAATGTTTTCCTAGTAACAATTCTTTCTGGAACTAGGGAAGCAAAAGTTGTTGATGATCATAATGAGCCTATTAAGCCTCATCATGAGTTTAGTTCCATCAGGAAAAGTTTTAGATTATTTTCTCATCTCTTCTATTCTGTTGAGAATAATTAGTGGCATGATAATCTGCTTACCTAAACGAGGAATAATAATTACTTTCTAATCCCAGTACAGTGTGTGATTTACAGCAAGACCATTACACTTTTAAGTGAGTTTTCTTGTTTGTTGTTGTGGTTTTGTTTTTTGGTTTTGGGTTGATTTTTTTTTTCAATAGAATTAAGAAAGGCATAAGTATAAAACAGGCAATACGGCCAGTTAAGTTGTTTTGGGCTGCTTTTCATGAGCACAGTGCCACTGAGCTTGCTTGGTGCTCTCATGTCTAATAAGGCTACAAAAAGTTCCAGACAGGACAGATTTGTAACTGCAATTACAAGGATATGTTTCCAGCAAGATGGCCATTCAGGTATGTGCTTAACATGGCATTGCATCGTAATAAGTACCAGTACCCTTGCCCTTCTGATTGTCATTGCAGCTGAAGTATGTAGAAGCAGACAGCAAGGACACTTCCAGGACTCTGATTCCAAAGTGAATAATCTGCTGCATTAACAACACCATTATGTATTTGCTGAAGATACAGAGATACCTTGTAATGTTTATGACTAGGAATGTCTGCTGTCTAATGCTTCAGCTACTTTATACACAGTAAAATCAATAATGGTCTCAGACAGTTTTATAGTTTTAAATATTTCAGATACCTGTGCTGGTGCAGAAGCTTGTTGTTTCTGAGGAAAGCAGGTATGTGTTTGGTGTCTTAAATACACTGCAAGTTATTCTCTTAGAAGCACAAAAAGATACATGCAGAAAACTTCATGTCACTATGTTCTTGTGACTAAAAAGAGAAACAAAATGGCTCATTACTGAATTTGTTCTTACTAGGTTTTAGGTCGCTCATTGGAATAGGCGCTTTGTTTCATGGCAGCTCTTGGTGACTAGAAGCACAGTGATTTCTGTTGTTCTGAAGGTGTTTGCGGTTGGTTTGAATAGCTCTTTGTGACTTGGCGTTTCTGGTGCCTTCTCAAAAAAGGCGCTAATCTAAATCACAGAGAGGATAAGACCATGACTGACTACTTCAAAATATGAAAGTTTTTATGGTAGTTTCTGCTATAGGTTAAAAAAGGGGTTTGAGGCAGTGTTGACCACAGAGTTGGTGTGCACATTGAAGGCGTCTAAAACAAGACAGCTTGGTCCTTAATTATGCCTGACATTTTTCTGTCATTAAAGTCCTACTTAATTTTGATGGAATTGTGAGAAATGGCTATACTTTTTTCTGGAGCACTAAGCAGAAGCTGTGCTTAGTTTCATATATTCTCTTGCAGAAAGTTGCTATTTACTCTGACATTGACAATTACAAGTTACAGTTTGAAGGACACCACAGGGGGAATTCTGTATATATCAAACCCCAACTCCATACTGCAAAAATGATTGTGTTTTCATGTAGATCATGAAAAAAAAAAAGGAGTGGTAGCACCCTGCTGCTATCTAAAGGAAATGTCAATTTCTTGCTCTAAGTACACCAAAAATAAAAGATAATTTGGAAATAAAAATAAAAGAGCTATGACAAGGCGGCACAGATGATGACAATAAAGCAGAAATTTAA
This sequence comes from Psittacus erithacus, assembly GCA_009867235.2. Taxonomy (NCBI): domain Eukaryota; kingdom Metazoa; phylum Chordata; class Aves; order Psittaciformes; family Psittacidae; genus Psittacus; species Psittacus erithacus. Next base: position 52,205 of record WYDI02018842.1, on the reverse strand, counting down.
ACTAGGTTATATGTATAGCAATCAGCATTAATTGTGGAAAAGGTACTTAAAAATTCCATGTGCTTTTTAACACTTTATTTCTCCAGAAGAACTGAACCTCAGTACTGATTCTCCCCCTGTGAACAGTAAATATAATATATTTTTTGTGATAATAGTAGAATAATGTTTCTTGTCATGGTTTAATGCCTCGTTTCTGCATCGCTAGGGAAGCTGCTTAATATGTGCAGAGCAGCAGCAAAATTGTTAATGGAAGAGAAGCAGCTCACAGTGTAATGCTTAAACAAGTACTATTGATAGAACAAACAGTGATCTAGCCTTGTAAAGCACCACCTTCTAACTGAAGAAGCTTGCTGGGTTTATGTAAATTTTCAGAGAAGCAGACCATGAAATATGTTTTCTATAGAATACTTCTGCAGAGGATGGAGTATGTGCTTGCAGGGAAATGCATGTCTGAGACTGCAGTGGAGATGCTTGCTGCATTTCTGGGTGGACTATTGGTGAGAACTTAAAAAAAATGAAAATTAACAAGCATTTTGTGTTACCCAGCTCAGGCTGCTTTACCTAAGTGCTTTGTAAGTGCTGTGTGTGCGCAAGTATGTAGCAGTTTTAGGTTTTAGTGTGGTGACAAGTCAGAAAATAGAGCCATTATAACATATTACATTCTTTAACGTATTATAGGTTTAGTAGTGTTTTGTATTCACTAACTTGTGTATCATATTTATGTCCTTGTTATTTTAACATCTGTACATGACTCGGAGAGACCAGGGGTTATATTAAGGCAGTTTGTCTCCTGTAAAAGTTACAAAGCAAAAATGATTACATACTGAAAAACCAGTTGTATCTAATTGCAAGAATAGTGTACTCTCAAAATCAATATCCTTGAAAGAAAAAAGAATTAAAAGCAATAATAAAATCTATTAGAAGTTAAATTGCTATGATATATTAGGGTATGTTACTAAAATGGCTTCCTATCTTTTCAATGGTGCATTGAAAAGAAAGGCAGGATGGATGGATGAGTCATAATATCCATTATTAAGAAATGGTTAGGACTCACCAGTATCCTAGGGTCATTAGGCAGCTTAATGGGAAATAATTCTAGACCCAGAAAAGGACTGTCTTGCTCCACACCTTCTCATAACTGTGTGGAATATCTATAGCAATGCCTTCTTTAAGGCCAGTGTGAGCACAGTATTACTTAGGTTGTGTATCATCCTTCTTAGCAGATAATATACAGTGCTTCCCCGAAGGGAGTAAAATAAAAATAAGGCTTTCCAGAAATTAGTGAAATGGCTACCATGCATGTAGAAATGCAAAAGTGAAGTATGTAATGAGAAGGCAGAGGCTGATAGAATGACTAGTGTCTATTCTGGAAAGCTTCTTAAAGCCTGCCTGAGTGTAACCATGTTCATCTGTACCTTTGCTTTTAAGAGTTTAAATATATTGCACAAAGCAGATGATGTGAATACACATAAATCACAATTGTCTTTTCTCTTTCCTTATTCTAATAATATTTTCTTCTTACCAATACTGCAATTATTTTTCTTTCTGTTTAGTAAAGAGTTGGATTTATTTATACGTTTCATGATTGCTGAGTTTCTGTTTTAACAACATGAAGGCTAGGGGTACCTAATTCTTATAATGTATGGACTTTGAGTGCAGTGTTATGTTAGCACAATATGGACCATCAGTGGCATGAAGGTATGTACTTCTCCCAGGTAGGATTAACAGCATTTGCATATAAAGTAGATTTACATAATCTTTTATAAGAGTGGATAGCAGTTTGCAAGTTAGTTTTTGATTATTTATTTAATTACATGTGAAGCCCCGACCAGGTCTAATTGCATCAGTGAAATGGTATATTTCTCACTATGTGTTACAATTTTGTTAAACTGATGAATTCCAGACTTAATCTTTCCTGTAGAATTTTTCTGACAAGCTTTGTTGTAAAGTGCTCTAAGTACTCTGAACCACTGGGTCCTAACTGCCTTGAGCTGCTCATCAAAAATTTGTGAGTACCTTCAATCTTAACTTCTCTCCACCTTAATTCCTTTAGCTCTTGTCTGTCACACGTTTCATCTCACAAAGACTCTATGAAAGTAGATACCCCAGTGATTAATGTTACAAAGTGGTAGTAAAGAGATGAATAATTCTTCTATCAAGAGGTCAACGGATCTATCCTGAGAGCTGAATTTGAATTGTGCAGTAAAAATTAAACAAGTCACACACTAATGAAGACACACCAACAAAAGGAACTATGTGTTAAATAAAAACTCTGCATCCAAGACCATGTAAGCAAGAACTGTATAAATTGCATATACACAGAGGTCTCAGAGGTTGTGAGCACAAGCTTAATTCAGTCATATTGCCTCTTCAGGTACGTGACTTTTTCAATCTCAACAGTGTTCCATCTAAAAATTCAAGTGTGAGGGAATATATGAATGCACACATGATTCCTACTGATTGGTCAGAGGCGATACATTTCTACAGTGTGTGGGAAACTGCACAAACCATAGTTCAGAATTTTAAAGTATTTTCTTTCTATTTGTGAGAAATAAAAATAGCAAAAAGTGGCAACAATCACAATTAAAATCCATTCTGGCAACATCACACACTGTTGTAGTGTGTTTATGACTACTCCTGAAATTCCTAGATTTCTTTGTGTTACTGACATCTCTATAATTAAACAAAGTTTGAGAATTATCTTAAAAATAAAGACCTGGAAAAACCCCCAACAGCCTCTCAGTGTCTCTACTCGAGGCATAAGCATGTAGAAAATGACACTATGTAGGCAGTAATGACAAAAGCTACTTATCACTTATTTTGTCTTAGCAATCACCTTGGATTGAGGCTGTTTTCTTTTTACACCACAATAAATAATACTGCATTTAAATAAGAAAGCAAAAATGAGATGAGAATGCATAAAAGAGTAAATTGTGTATGACCCAACCAGTGAACACTGCAGACAGTGCATGTTCTGAATATGACTTGAGGTAGTTAGCGCCCTCTGAAAACTAATGTAGTGCTTATGAATAACTCTTGGGAATGAACAATGGCAGATGAATGGTTGTTTCTGCCATTGCAGTTTAGATTCTTAACCCTCTGAAAAGAAAGACAAATTGCATACAGGATTTTTAAAAGCCTTGATGGAATTATCCTCATGTTTCTCTTCAAATTCCTTGAGGTAATCATCACATAACTCATTTTTAAATGAGAAAAATCTGCTCTTTTTAGAAACAGTTTCAGTGTGAGATACAAAAAAGGCAGATTTACGAGAAACATTTCTTCCTTTTCTTACTTTACTGGATTAGAACTGAGTATGTTTAAAGTGCTTTTCTCGCTTGCATATCATGATATCAAAAATTTTGAGGCTGCTCAGGTGTGAGGAGCATTAGAGTAATAATTTACATCTGTAATTTGCATTCCTGGCTTCAGTTCTGAACTTCAGCTCTGAACTACAGAGTTCAAGTAAGAACAAGCTCAACATGTCTGTCTATTCTCCACCTATATGGAAAGGAATGAAAGAAAAAATTGAGATTTAGTCATACTGTAAAAGGTAAGCATTACTAACAGGAAATGAAAAAGACATAAACTAAAAGTAAACTTACAAGGAACGTGAAGAACTTACAGGCAATCTGGATATGCCCAAATACGCTGCTTTAAATGGCAGATAAACCTTGTATTCTTTCTGATGGGTGAGGTACTTCTGATAATGTACAAACATCACATACATATCTTTGAGTGCAGCAGGTATGCCACAGCTGTATCTTAGATAGGATTGTAAAGGAAAGAATTTTCACTTATCACACTGCTCCTAACTCACCATGTTGAACTCTTGACCTGCAGGTTAGTGATTACTTTTTGGTGCTTACATAGTGGTATCTCAAGTTTCTTTCATTGTTCTGTGCGCATGCAGGATAGAACCAATAGCACATACTTACTGCTGAGTAATGCAATTATCAGTTAATGTTGGATAGATCTTACTGTGAATAATGTTGGGTTTTTTTAAAGCAAAGGTAGATTCCACTCATAATTATCATCTGAGTTGGAATTTAGTTAATACCTCTTAACAGAGATGTCTATTAAGTGCATCACTTCAATATGCAGATTACATGTTTTCTTTAGTAGAGGTCCTAGTGTATGGTGTATGGTTTGTCCAAAAATGAATTTAAGTTTTAATTAAGGCATTGCAAACAAAGGAAAGAAGAAGAAAGCCATATGACTTGCAAAAATACTTATTATATTTCAAATAAATCTGAAGATGTAAAATAGTATAACTTCTAGCAAGCGTACTTTAGAATGCTTTCTTTTTTGCAGTGTTTCAATATATCTAGACATATGGAAAATACCTTTCTGAGAAAGTTAGGATCAGTCGCTTCATAAAGCACTAAACTCAAAGAGGTTGTTTGTTGTCTGTTGAAAATTTTCAGAGAGATTGTTGTTATTGCCTTCAGTAGAAGATAAAAGGTTCTTACTACAAATACATTATTTAATGAGTTGACTTTTCCAATTTTTAAGTAAGGTCTGTTTATAATATTTTAAGATGTGTCAAAAAATTCACATTGGATAGTATGAAAGGAGCAGGGTAAGTACATGAAAGAGAATGTGTTTGCGCACAAAGAATGAGTGTCAGTTCAAAGATACCTGTGACCTTCCTATTTAATGAACGCAAACCAGGCATACTTCTGTTTTATAATTGCAGTGAGACCAGCAGCAATCTGAACTAATGTTATTCTTTATTCTGTAAGTGCTCTGATTGTGGTGAAAAAGCAGCAAATACTCTGCCAAAGCACTGTGCTTGAGATGAGGAAGAATAATGGTAGTTCAAAACTACAGTACAAATTGTGTGTGGTTATAAGATGCAAAACATAGCAGAATGAACATCTAGTATGACAGAGATCTAAAGGAAAGCATTACATTCTGATGCTTTTCAAACTGATTTAATCAAGGGTAATCTACCTCCACGGTTTTTTACAAGTTCATTTTTCAGTAAGGACTACTGATTTTCTTCAGGCCTTCTCCCATTTCTTGAGAGATCAAGTGAGTGCTATGATAAGCACACCAGTTTTGAAGGCATTACTTTTAATTAGCCGAACAGTAATAACATTCTTGTTCAGCTGAATGGTATTTTCTTATCTCTCCGTTTAGTTTTATGTATCATAATGATATGCAAACAAAAGCCTTTTTCAGTTAGAAAATGAAGAAACTGAGATAGAAAGTTTTTAGTTACCTAATATGCCAGTTGTATATTTAGAAATAGCAAATGCTTTTCCTGATTCCTATACTTTAACTGTTATTTACATTGTTAGAGTATTTTATACCCCTTCTTCATAATACTATTCAGTAAGTTTTGTCCTCACAGAGGATAAAAGACAGTAAGAATTCCATTCAAAAAGAACATCTTTAAAGCACATTCATCACAACTTTCCTCTAGGAAAAACTAACGTAACAAAGGTTTTATATTTAAGAAATATTATTCTCTATCAGTCTAACCATAGTACTAAAAATATAGTAATCTCTTTCAATTTAAGTATCCCTAATTAGTAAGATTCAGCCATTAGGAAGATACAATGCAATTTGTAATTATTTTATTGGTGGAAAGCCTCCTAATTACTGCATAGTGATTCTGGGCATTCAGTGCACCGCTCCATTAGTAGCATTATTCAGTAAGATTTAATTTACCTGTTGCATTTTTGCCACCTCTGGTTTCTTTCGCTGGAACATTCTGTCCCACAGCAAACATTCCAGCAATTCCCTCATGTGAATATACTTTTGTCAGTCTACATATTCCTCAATTCTAATAAAGAAATATAAGATCTTGTCACTGGAAGCAATAGACTTAGAAGTACTTTTTAGAGCTTCTTATTACAATTATAAGACAGTTGTGCTTTTTGCCAGTAATGTGAGATAAACCTGCCTGTGGCATTGGATTCAGACTTGTTTCTAGCATTTTATTCAGAATATCCAAGTTATATCTTTAGATTTCATTAGAAATCCTTTTTCATCCATTTGCTGAATAACCTCCATAAACAGTCTGCCTTCATTCAACAGGACTGCTGAAAAATTCAGTCGATCTTAATTGTACGTTACACATTTTCTCATGCATTTTATGCTTATTGGCCTTTAAAGAAGCATGGCCATCAGAGCTGCATTTTTTTTGTGAAGTACTTTGCAAACTTCTTCTGTCTTTAGCATGCTATTATTTCAAAGATGGAATTGGTGTAAATCAGGGTGTTTGTAAAATTTTCCAATTGCTCTGGCACAGTTTTTAGTACAATTGCATAAAAAGGATTTTCATTCAAAGGAATTTCTATTCCTAAAGGATTTAAAACTTTACAAAGCTAGATTTGTGCTCTCCATTATTCTGGATATTGTGAGCATCCTAAACGATGTCATCATGAAGAGCTTGTGTCTGAAAGCCTATCTTACAGTTCTGATGCATTATTGATACGCTTAATAAAACCCAATGAGGTTTTAGGATCTTAGTGCTTGTTTACACATGTGTACACAGGAAAATTAATGCAAATGAGTTCTGAAATTATCTTAATTCATTTTATCTTTAGTTTAGGAGTGAAATAAGATAAACTAAATTAAGATAATTTTAATTTTAAATAAGAATATCTACAGAAGGACTTAGGGTAATATAATTAATCCACTTCAAAGTTCATACATTTTAGTTAATTCCGATTAACCTTCCTGATCATCATCATGTTAGTAAATTCCTACAAATAGCCCTGTCTCTAATGTACTAGTATAGATGAACAGGAGTGCTTCTGGCATCTCTCTCCAGAATGACAGCAGAGAACAGCTTTCTGCCGTGATATGTTACTGTGCTTTGTCTAGCCGGGCACACCTTCAGGGGCATATTACAGGTTTTATGGCATTTTTACTTTTCTAAGGAAGCAGAAAATACCCCAAACACTGCTATGCTTAGGTAACAAATGTGCAGTACGAAAGACTGTCACTTCAGTATTATGCAAATATGAAGAATCTCGCTTTTCCTAGACTTCTAAGCATTTGTATTTGTACAAATGTATACTTCTCTCATCACTTCACAACATCATCATTGGAGTTATGCTCCTTTATCATGTGTACAGACACATCCCATTTTGGGGTTTAGGGTGTTGGGGTTTTGTTCCTGTATGTGTGTGTTTGGGTTTTTTTAGTAGTGAGAGGCTGTCTCATCATTTTCTAGCCAACTATGTCAACTGAGTGAGACCGTTACCTTAGGAAGAATGTTAGCCTTCGTGACTCACCATGAATCCTCATTGCCAAGAGAATGGTTTCTAATTTAGATGGAAGCAGGGCCTGTGTTATAAGCTGTACAAATACTGTTAGAGCCTGCCAGGATTTAAATCACTTCCGGTGCAGGTGAGGGGTTTTGAGGTAGATGTGTTGTGATGTAAACCCCAGGTCAATCTGCAACACTGACATAATCTAAATGAATTTGTAAATGTTTTGCAAATTATATAAGGAGACCCTTCGAAATACCCGGTTTCATGCTCAGATTTCGGATCAGAATTGCAGTCACTTAGTGCTGCTCAACCCTACTTACTATTTATATGATCTGATCTTGTCAGATTCAGAATTTCCTTGTCTTTTATCCTTTATGCTGTATACAGATTCCAAGTTAACTGTTCTCTACCACTTACAGTGTGTACACTTTGTTCATGCAGAGGGAATAGATCATGGAGATCACATACTTAGTGTCTAGTGAGGAGATGCATTTGAATGAAATAGAAAGTCATTTTGACATACATTCTTTTCAAACTGAATCAATTTAATTGCACAGTGTTTTCATTACACTGCACCTAATATTTAATTGCTTAGTACTATATCAACTCTGATAGGCAAGAAATACATGCAAAAAGAGGAGTTAATCTTCAGCTCTTTTTCTCTAAAAATTTTTGAAGACCACTTTATCAAAAAGTGAGACATTGCAAGTTTATAAGGAACCCTCTTCAAGACCTTTAAATTCAAAGCTCCAGGATCTTTTTCTGTACTGTGATCTGCCCAAACGTGTTAAATGTAAGAAGTCTCTAAAAATAAGATAACTAATGATCTAGTTTTTTCACAGTTTAAAAGTCAGCACGCGATATTGGACAGGTTATGTTCACACACCTCACCTGAAATAAATTTTACTTTATTTTCCAACAAGTTTGCTCTCTTCACATGGTTTCTCTTCCCCAGAGCAATATTGCAAACAGCTTCTGTGTCCCTTCCTTGTTCTATCTTACTGACATTTACTCTTCAATCTGCACTTCCCATTAGCAGCAGCAAATTTCCACCTGGTTCTGTTTTCCTCCTTGCAATGTCCAACGCTCATTCTGGATGCTTCAGCTTACAGGCTAATGACCAATTTATTATGAGCCGTGTATCTCCTTGCTCACGTTTTCATTTAATTTACGCCCCTACTATAGTGTTTCTCTGCACCAAAATAGCTTTTCTTTACTATTTTATTGAACACTCTTCTTTCTTTGAGGCATATTGTTGTTTCTTCTTTTCCACAGATGTCTTATTCAATACTGCCATCAGCTTTTTCCTGCATGTAGCACCCTACATTTTTTGGACTTGTTTTAAAATTCTCTCAAATCTGTGCTTCCTTTTTGTCCTTCCCTTGCTTCCATTTATTTTTATATCACTGCATAATATCTTGTCACTTTCTTCTGGGAAAAAAAAAATGACAAAATGAGGTGTTTATCTATGCCTTCCTTTTGGTTTGACATTCTTTTCTCTATCACAAACATCCTTCTTTACAAAGAAGCACGAGCTTCTCATCTACTTCCTATTCTAACTGTTCTACTTGTCCCATTATATTTCCTTATATTTCTTGCACTGTTTTATCTTTCCTTTTATTTCCCTTGACAATATAGACATGATTAAGCCTTAAGCCTCTCAACCTTTAAAAAACCCAAACACCTGAAACACTGCTTCCCCTCTTCTCCATTTTCTTTTGTTTTATGCAATATTCTAATTAAAGTTGTCTGGAGCTCTTTTCCCCTCAATCTTACCCTACTCCTGCTTCTGTGCTCAGCTACAACTATTCTTATCAAACTTTTAAATCACACATTTTTAGCTGAAAGTTGTTCTCATTTTACCTGAGCCATCAGATGATTTTACCAGTCAGCCATGCTATTTTTATTTTTTTACATATATCTTGTCATTCCTCATGTTTTCTTCTTCCACCCTATTATGGAATTTATTAGAATCTGTCTTCCATTTGTCTTACTGTATTCTGTTTTTTAAGAGCACACACCTTTTTATTTCATAATTAGGGTTTCTTGTTTTGTAATAATACAAAGCATATAATTTTAAATGAGCTTAGCTCTCTCTTCAATCATTGTTGCATTCAAAGCTTGTAAAGTTTAAGTAAGAAAAGAAATTCTAGAACATGTACAGAAATGGCTTATAGAACTAAAATGGTTGTAATGTAACATGGCACTACCATTAACAACTTGAGGACATTATCTGAAAGTGTAAAGCTAAGCAACCTTTCCAAGCAGTCAGTAGCATATACAGTACTGTAAATTAGGGCTAGCTATAGGGTAATAATCACAGCTACCTTTAGGCAGTGTAAGTATTTTATTCGGTAATTACAATGCTATATTATCTGCTTTTTATACTAGTTTCATCACATAAACAAAAATGGGAGGGGAAAAATAAAACAAAACCCAGTACTTCATCTTACATTGTATTCTGTAACAAGTTATTTCAAGTAATTAGGTTGCATTTTTTGATGACTTTGTAAAAAAATCCCATAGCATTCACTTATGTCAAAGTCCATAGGTAGAAATCCAAGATTTTCAAAGCTGCAAAGAGTGTCTGGATATTTTTCACCAATACCTTTAAAAATTGTTCACTGAAATCCAGCATACATGTTTCAAAAACTACCATGGAATATTATGCCATCTGTACACAACAGAATCTGTGTAAACAAAATGTTTCTAAAACACTTCATGACATGAGAGGAATGAAACGGCTTGTGAAACATCAACGTCTGCTGTTGAGTAGATTAAGTTGTTTTAATGAGAACAACATACTGCAATTCTGTGATTTTCAGTGAAATAGCATTAGAGCTGGCGGAGTTGCAATTTGTAGCTAATCAGAGAGGTTAGCTAAAAATCTGCTGGCACTGCAGTCAGAATGGATCGGTATCCATCTCATTTTAACCATATGCAAATTAAACTTTTAGGTGACCCAATCTTCAAAACATTCTGCTTTACAATAAGATTTTGAACCTGATATTTCCCAAACCTACAACTGGAAATTTGATCTAGTCTTTAAAAGTTTTAATTGAAATCACCATGAGTACAAGGCAACTGCTGCATATGAATATTGTAAGCAGAATTACCCAAAATATACCCACCTAAAATATAACTATTCTATGATTCTATACATCAGGAAAGACTATTTAGACTATTTTTGCACCTAACCTTAGTGTTAGAACTTTATTAAAATTAATATTGTTTACAGGAAAAAGATACTGGGTCATTATGCAATGCATATTCTAAGTGTCTGGCTTTCTATTTGAACTTTTCTACATGATTTGACCTTTAGTATGGTAAATTTTGTTCTTGAACATTGAGAAAAGTGTTCTAAGGTTAGTCCATAATAAATGAGAATATAATTTAGAAGTAAGTTCAGGGCTCATCAGAAATTCTCTGCAGTGGGAATTAGCATATGAGACTTTATATAAAGTTAGAAAAGAAAAACAGCTATGTAATACATATTCATAAAGCTGGATCCATAAAGCTCACTCTAAAGTGTAGCATTATTGCATTGAAGTAATTCAACTTTTCAATGAAAATGCCCTTAAACATCAAATAATAATTTCTGCAATCTTGATTATTATTGTCCATACATGATTCAGTAATATCTTACTTGGAGTCTAAAATTAAACTCATGAATCTGTAATCTCAAATATTGTGTTTTTCATGTGACTGAAGGTAGAAAATAGTCCATAATTTACTTTTCATTTAACCTTAGATAGAAACTAACCAATTATCTTTCAGAACTAATACCGATACAGAAATAAAAACAGAAAGAAAAGCCATTCCCCCAGGAAAAGAGATGCACTCTGATTTAGGGGAGTAACAAGAACAATGAAGAAAAACCTGTTTTATTACAAATGCAACCAGACTGAGAAGACTTTTCAACATTTTGTTCCTCCAGAACTTTATTAAAGAATATTATTTCACTATTTCTCTTTCCAGAATGTCTCTGCTATAGTAGGAATATGCAGTAGGAGCTCTGGGGCTGGACAAGGAGCTCGGAACAGCAAAACATGTGAAGTGACTCTTCCCACAGCAAGGCACCTTCTGATCCAGTGCATTTCACAGCCTTACACAGAGGTTAGGGACAATTGTAGACTATGGGACAAAAGTTGTCTGTGTGGGGTGGGGTAGAGGAAGTTCAGGCTTTGTGATGCAATTCTACTTTTATTTCCTTGGCTTATACAAAACTCAGACTGCTGCTGAATCAGCTTTTAAAAGATAGTTACAACTTACATGCATGAAAATATAGTGTACAGAGCTAGAACAATATCCAGAAAGTCACATTTTGTAAAAGCAATGTAACTAAGTGTTGCGGCTTACTGTATAGAAAGGGTCCCAAAGAGGTGACAGAGCAGACGCATGGAAAGAACAGGCATGTGGTGATACTGGAGGTCCCAAATGCATAAATGCAGACCACAAATGGCCAGTTCCTAATCACTGAAAAAATGCAACCATGAAAGACAAGTGGAACTGGTTTTGGGGCATAACAACGTTTACCTGTGTCAAACATATTTTACATATCTTATGGTGAAAAGAAGATAAAAAGGATGCATTAAAGATGTACAGCCCTTACAAAGTACACAGAGAAAGAACAGTAAGAAATGCCAAGCTCCAGCTCTGTCTCTGCTGTTAAGGATGCCACATCTGCTTATCTGCAATGGTGGCATTTGATTTGCCTTTCAGCTGGGGATTCAGTAATCATTTGTGAAGTACTACCTTTCACCTGTCTTTTTGCGCTTCTGAAAATTTGCACTATGTGCCAAAACATGTGGCTCAGTAATCTCAGATCATGCAGTGATGTTCCTGGGGTCAGTGAGCTGTGTGGGAAATGGTTTTCATAAGCTGGTAGCTTAAAATGTGCTTCCAGATCTTTCTATCACACTGCAGCATAAAAACCCGAGCAGAGCTAGATCATCTGCTGATGTAAATTACTCTGTCTGAAAGCTGTGTCAGCTCAGGATCTGCTACCAGAATTTTATGCAGAAATTTGCACATAGCCAGAAGGTTTGCTTTGCAGAAGCAGTTCAGGCTTTATTTTATACTGCTACATGGAAGAATATGTAAATTGTAGAGGCACCAGGCCTTTTTCTTCTTGCCTCCAGATGTACTATTTCAATTCTGATATTGCCAGTTTGTCTAAGCAAGGTTGCATTAGGTCAATACTTCATGCTATTCCTGAAGCATCCTAGCGTTCCTTAGAGTGTCTTCATTGAATAAATTGCACTCTAAGTCAATACTGAGCAAATCACTGTGTTCAGAGGCACTATTGCAGACAATGTGTCAAACAAATGCCTCTTTAATTTGAAAGTTTTTATTGGTAAGAGGCAGCCAAAAAATAAGCACTGGAAAAACGTGACCACAAGAAATTTGCTTTTTGAACTATGCAAATACACAAAAAACCCTTTACTTTGGCATATATTCTGAATTCAATGCAACTTCAAGTGTCAGTTTTAGAGTGTTTAATAATCATCACTGAAAATGAAAAAAGAGTTTAACGAACAGATCAACATTTTTTGTTAATATTCTGTGTTTTCAGATAATTTCTCTAACTTCTATTCTTGCATAATTGCCCTGTATTCCGATAATGACAAGAGGAAATTACTCTATCAATTCCTGCATGAGAAAAGGTATTATAGAAGAGAAAATAGTTTCATATTTATTATTCAAGTCCATATGATAGTGCTGTCTCCTCATTAACATTGTTCTGTGCTCTGCTTATTATAAAACTTTCTTGCACATGATTGTAATTCTGGCAGACTTAACTCATGCTCAAATCTAGCACACTGAGTGACTGCTGGAAGCTTCTCACAAAAAATATCCAGCAGTTCCTGGGCAGTATTTTGTCTAAGGCTACGCTCAATTGTTATGCTAGAAGTATGCACAGGAGGATGTTCTGAAGCCTGAAATGGAAGTTCCGTGAGTCTTGACAATGTTTGTCAGGAAAACAGTTTTAATGTTTCTCGTTCAGACAAATTCTTGGTTGTTGAAATGCTTTTCAATTTGTTCAGTGTGATTAAATTTACCATAAAGCAAAAAAATCAATATAAAGCCGAGTCAGATACACCTGCTGTCAGTGGAGGCAGAAAAGGGGGGGGGGGGGGGGGGAAAAAAAATAAATACAAATACTGTAAGATTTTTTTTTACAAAAAAGTTTTTTGAAAAAAAAAAGTATTTCATAAAAA